>PVKH010015316.1:0-16139 GCA_004027955.1 Chaetophractus vellerosus | reverse complement strand
TGTAGACGATGAGGCTTTCTATGCTTTGCATCTCTCCACAAGGCCAGCTGTAGACTATCGGGCGAACGGCTCACTCCAGCATCAGAACTGCTTTTTCAAATCTCCTTCTCCAAAGCTCTGCTCTCAATCTGCTTCTCTCTAATCTCTGCTTCTACTTGAGACCACCCCCACCGAGGGGTGGGGCTCAACATCTCACTGACGTGGCAATTAACGCCCTACTCATAACTTAATCATGCCCAGATGAACAGATGAGCTTACAAACATAATCTAATTTATATTTTTGGAATTCATAATTAATTCAAACTCAAACCATCATACATTATTAAAGTATTTTCATTATTACAATAACAATAATAATAATAAACAAAAAAACAGACAAACAAACAAGAAAATTCCTCACCTTTCAATCTCTCTGTTTCCCCTGGTGTCCATAGCTGTTATTTCTGGCTATTCTTGCATAGTTATTTATTTGTTTATTAAGCAGTTTTATTGAGATATATTCACATGCCATATGATCTATCCAAAGTGTATAATCATTGGATTTTTTTTTAGCTGTTAAAAAGTCATTTATTATAAAATTGTAAAATAAATAGAAAACTAGATTGAAAGGAATTACACATTTTAAACAAGAGTTCAAGGCCAGGTTAAATTTAATATATCAATTATAAAAAATAGATAGCATAGCAACAAACATTTATAAATGTAAATAATGATTCAAATATAATAGAAATTAAATATAACATAATTCTAATTTTTATATTACAGCTCTAACTATTAGACATAATAATCTCTAAGAAAAGTAATTTATTGGTTTAGTTATTTAATTTCCATTTAGGCTATAATTCTTTCTAGATAATCAAATTCCTATTTGGGAATTCTTCACATCTTATTGGAATGAATTACTGCAGATAACAGTTTGCCAACCCATAATTTTATGAGGCAGAAAAACTCAAAATCTTTTTAACAGTAGTCATGCTAAATTATTATTGATCCAGATAGATTATTTTACTTAAAGAGTGTGAATAAGAAAGAGTAAAAGAAAAATGAAATATCCAAAAATATATCTCTTCTCCAGCCCTCCTCAATTAAAAGCAAGTGTTTATTTTGTATTTTAAAAATTAGAGAATATTGATCACAGGATAATTTGCCAGTTGCGCTGAGAAATTATTGTTCATATACTATAATGTTATTTTATGTTTATCTGGTCTACTCCAGCTCTTTTTTTAAATTACTATTTGCATGGAATACCTTTTTCCAACCTTTCACTTTTAACCTGGTTGTGTCCTTACATCTGAGGTGGGTCTCTTGTAGACAACATATAGACAGCTCACATTTTTTAATCCATTCTATCAGTCTATGTCTTTTGATTGGGGAGTTCAATCCATCACCATTCAATGTTATTACTGTAAAGGCATTACTTTATCTATTTTGTCCTTTGGTTCTCTATTGTCATATTGTTCTATTGTCTGTCTTCTTATCCTTTATTATACCCTTTCTAATAATCTTCATTTCTAAACTCTTCTCCAAATCTCTCACTCTTGTTTTTTTCCTTTCAGTCTGCAGCACCCCCTTTAGTATCTCTTGCAAATCTGGTCTTTTCATAACATAGTCTATCAGTTTTTGTTTGTCTGTGAAGACTTTGAACTCACCCTCATTTTTGAAGGACAGCTTTGCCAGATACAGAATTCTTAGCTGGCAGTTTTTCTCTTTCAGTACCTTAATACATCATACCACTTTCTTCTCTCCTCCATGATTTCTCATGAGAGGTAAGCACTTAATTTTATCAGGTTTCCCTTGTGTGTGATGCATTTCTTTTCTTTTGCTGCTTTCAGAATCCTCTCTTTATCTCTGATATCTGTCATTCTGAATAGTAGGTGTCTCAAGGTAGGTCTATTTGGATTTGTTCTGTTTGGGGTGTGTTGTTCTTCTTGGATATTGATATTTATGTCTTTCATAAGGAAAGGGAAGTGTTCAGTCATTATTTCCTCATATATTCTTTCTGCCTCTTTTCCATTCTCTTCTCCTTCTGGGACACCAATAATGCAAATGCTTGTGCATTTTGTGTTGTCATTCAATTCCCATTTTTTCCATTCTTTTCTCTTTCTGTTCTCCTGTCTTTTCTAGTTCAGATGTTCTGTCCATAAAATCACTAATTCTGTCTTCAAGTAATTCAACTCTGCTCTTATGTGCCTTTAATGTATTTTTAATCTCAACCATCATGACTTTCATTCACATAAATTCTGTTACTTTTCTTTGCAAGCTTTCAAATTGCTCTTCATGCTTTCCTGGTGTCTTTTTAATGTCCTTTATTTCTTTAGTCAAATTTTCTTTAAATTCTTTGAAGTGACTTAGGAGAATTGTGTGAGTATCACTGATTAATTGTATTAAACCCTATATCTCTTCAGGATATTTGGTTTGTTCTTTTAGCTGGGCCATCTCTTCCTGTTTCCTAGTATGGCTTGTAATTTTTTGCTGATGTCTAGACACCTGAATATGTTGGTGAATTTACTCTGATTGCTAATTTTTCTCTCTTGCCTATTGTTTTTTTTTCACAGCTCTTCTTTGATATTTGGTTCACCTTATTCTTGGTCTTTAAAATTGCCCAGCTTAAGTTTTCAAAATTGGACCAGAACTCACTTGTGGGGCACAGATTTTCTCCCAGGGTTGGATACAGACAGCCTGAATAGTTTTTGTCCATACAATTTACAGACCAGCCAGCAGATGGCACTAGTCAATGAACCTTTCCATGGAGGTGTTTCAGTCTCGGCTTTCCTGTGTTCTTGGGTTGAATCTGGAGATTGGAGATTCAAAGAGGGTTCTGCTGGCTGAATTCACTGAAGAAAAGCACCCTGACCCTCCCTTTTCCCTTGAAATAGCTTACAGGGAGGAAGATGTCTGTTCCCCTCTCAGTCAGCTGCAGTGAGATAGGTGTTTTACCCCAGCTTAATATCTTGGGGGTTGGGAAGGAACGTTCTTCCTGGCCACATGGGGGCTTGGTAACTCATGTTTGTCATTTTACCTTCTTTGTCTCTCTGTCCCTCACCCTCCTGGGAATTGTGTGGTACTGTCTTGGTCTGCTGATCCACAAAGGAAATCCCTCAGACAGCTTTTGGCTCTTTCTCTGTTGTTTTTGTGAAAGCATTCAGCTCTGCCTATTAGTCTGTGACCATCTTCCCACAATCTTCTCTGCCCTGTTGGGTTTTTAATTTGTTTGGGATCTGTGACCCTTGTTTTCCTTCCAAGTTCTCCCTTTTGGAGTGGGAATACCCATCTTATGCCTGTTCCACCATTGTGGAAGCAGATGACTTTTTTCTTGGTTTCACAGGTCTGCAGACTGAAGGGAATTTGTCCCATGGCAGTCCACATCTATAACTGATTTTGATGAAACTTTGGACCTAGAGTTGTTACAGAAGTGGCTTAAAGTTTTTGATATATTGGTATGGAGTGAATGTATAATATTTTGCATGTGGGAAGAGCATATTTTTGAGGGTCCAGAGGGTGGACTTTTGGGGAATGAATCATATTTCCCACAACTGTGCCCCTGTAGGTGTATGCCCATTTATAAATAGGACCCTTTGAAGGTACTATTATTAAAGGTGTGGCCAAATTGAAAATGGGGCCTTAGTCCTTATGAATGGAAGCCTTATAAATAGAATAAATTTGGTGCAGTCAGTCAGCGAAAGTCACAGGAAGAGATCAAGGACATGTGACAGAGGCAGAGATGCAGGTCAAGGAATCTCAAGGATTGCAGCAAGCCATCAGCAAAATGCCATAGATTCTGAGAGAAAGCATGGCCTTACCAACACCTTGATTTGGGACTTCTGGCCTCTAAAACCGTGGGGGGCATGGTTCAACCCCAAACAGTCAGCTTTTCATATGGCTTTCAAAATAAAGTCCATTTAGATCAAAGGACAAACTGTACACCCAACAATTTTATGATATAATACAGTTGGTAGGAAAAGGATAATCTAGCAACACCCATTATCACCCCCAAGAGGACCCACTACATTAGACTCAATAAAATTTTATTGAAAATGTGGTCAGAGTAGCCTCATAAAATGAGTCTGTGCAATTGAAGCATTGAGCATTAACAAAATTGTACAGAGTTTCTCTTTGGGTTGATCATAAAGTTTTGGTAATGAATGGTGGTGATGGTAGCACAACAATGTGAACATAATTAACACCACTGAATAATATATGTGAAAGTGATTAAAAGGGGAAATTTTAGGTTATATATATAAGAATAAAAATTTTAAAAAACATAGGGCTGTACAACACGGTGAACCCTATTGTAAATGATGTACTATAATTAATAGGATAATTATAAAAATGTTTTTTCATGAATTGTAACAAATGTACCATACTAACGCAAGGTGTTAATAATAGTGTCATATATGGGAACTCTGTATTTTATGCATGATTTTTCTGTAAACCTACAACTTCTCTAAAAAAAGAGTATGACTCCATAAAGTATAATTTATAGTATATGCATATGCCACATTGGAGTCAGTCCCCACTGGGGAAATGGTTCACCCCACACCACTCCAACCCTATTATTATTTTCCTTCCTATTCTCTAAGGCCAATATAAATAAAATGATCATTTGACAGACTCCCTTGTTAAGACTTCTTATGTTTCCCAGGCTCCATTCGAGCAGATACACCTACACCAGACTTAGAAAGAGAACATGATCAAATGAAGTGGCAGACAAACATGGGAAGATTGGATTTCTTGGTGCAGATTTGGCAGAGAATTTAGTGTCCAGTACCTAACATCCTAGATACAAGCAAAAGCAGGAGTGGTATTTCCACTAGAGTATTCCCATTGTGAGGGAATTTTACTGGCTACATTATCCTTGGTAAGATAACATTTCATCTTGATTCCCTGGCCTCTCGTAAGTTTTCTAAGCTTATTTCCTTTATATTAGAGAAGTTGTCATTTTACAGAAAGATCTTACAGGAAATCCAGAGTTCCTATATACCCCCTATTATTAACACCTTGTATTAGCTTTGTACATTTGTTGCAATTGATGAAAGAATACCATTATAATTTACTATTATCTATAGGTCATAGCTTACATTAAGGTTCACTGTTTGTGTTGCATAGTGCCGTTTTTGTAAAATGTTTATTCTACTAACACATATACAACCTGAAATTTCCCCCTTTTAACCACATTCAAATATATAATTCAGTGGTGTTAATTATGTTCTCAGTGTTGAGCTACCATCACCACCATCTGTTACAAGAAATTTCCATCACCCCAAATAAAAACTCTGCACAATTTAAGCATTAATTCCTTATTCCCTATCCCCACCCCATCCCCTGGTAACCTATATTCTAGTTTCTGACTCTACAGATTTGCTTATTCTAATTATTGCATATCAGTGAAAGCACACAATATTTGTCCTTTTGTTTCTAGCTTATTTCACTCAACATGATGTCTTCAAGACTCATCCATATTGTTGCATGTATCAGAACTTCATTCCTTTTTACAGCTAAATAAAATCTATTGTATGTGTACACTACATTTTGTTTATCCATTCATCAGTTGATGGACACTTAGGTTGCTTTCATCTTTTGATGATTGTGAATAATGCCTCTAATAAACATTGGTGTGAAAATATGTTTGAGACCCTGCTTTAAATTTTTCTTTGGGTATATACCTAAAAGAGGGATTGCTGGGTCATATGGTAATTAACTTTCTTAGGAACCACCAAATTGTCTTCCACAGTGACTGTACCATTTTACATTCCCACCAGCAACAAATGAGTGTTCATATTTCTCCACATCCTCTCCAACATTTGTAATTTTCCATTTTTTTAATGTAGCCATGCTAGTGGGTATGAAATGGTATCTCATTGTGATTTTGATTTGCATTTCCCGGATGGCTAATGATGTTGAGCATCTTTACATATGTCTATAAGCTTCTTAATATCTGTGATAAACTCCTTTCTACCTGAATTACTGAGAGTGAATTTATTATGTACAACTAAGAACCCTAGCTTATAGAGTATTTGGTAACAAAAATGGTTGTAGATGACAAATCTTTATGACAATGAGAATCTAGGATTAGTTATTTAATTTAATTTAATTTCAAGGCAGTGATGATCCAGTTAACATTATGGAATTGGGCATCAGCAACCTAAATCATTAATTAATAATTAAGTATACCTACCTGCCTGACTAATGGGGATATATGTGTATTGCTTGAAAACCCTGATGGCCTTGCCTAAAGAAGTTACTTTATAAAAGGGTGTTGCTTCTTCTCATGTCCCATCCTACTACCCCTCATTTTCTCATTATTACCAGAGTCAGATCCTAACATGCCCTAATATGTCCTGATATGCCACAGGGGGCCAATTACAAAGCCAAACTTGGGAGGAGAAGGTATATATGCCATAATAATTTGATAAATGTGTAGTGGCAAAAACCCAGGTGTGGCAGTTTGATATTATGATGAATTCCAAAAAGAAATATTATGTTTGTAAACTGGTTTGTTCCTCTGGAAGTAATACCCTTTGATTGTATTAAATCCAGAGATCCAGAGGTTTCACTTATACTTGATTAAATTAGGATTAGGGCTTTGATTCAGCAATGTCAGTCGGACATTGAGTCCCCACCCATTGGTGAGCGGATATTCACACAGAAAATGACACGGCAGAGAAGAGAGCTTAGTTTTGATGCTGGAGCCCTGGGGAGAGAGCTGGCCCATTCGCCTGATAGTTTATAGCTGGCCTTGTGGAGAGAGCAGAGCAGCTGAGCCTGGAG
This sequence comes from Chaetophractus vellerosus, assembly GCA_004027955.1. Taxonomy (NCBI): domain Eukaryota; kingdom Metazoa; phylum Chordata; class Mammalia; order Cingulata; family Chlamyphoridae; genus Chaetophractus; species Chaetophractus vellerosus. Next base: position 9,371 of record PVKH010015316.1, on the reverse strand, counting down.
AGAGATGAGCCTTAATGTCAGCCTACAGCTGAGATCAGAAGAAGCTGGGACCACGGAGCCTTAAGAGGAAGAGGAAGGCTGAACCCTTGCCGAGACTGGCACACATCTTGCTCCAATACGTTCCATTCCTGTAGAAGATGAGCAAGACAGTAAGCTGGCATGATGGGCTGGCATGGAAAGCTGATGCAACAAGATGGCACAAAGAGGAAACACAATGAGAGACACAACAAAGCAGGGAGCAGAAGTAGCTCAAGCAACTGAGCAGCTTTCTCCCACATGGGAGGTCCCAGGTTTGGTTCCCAGTGCCTCCTAAAGAGAAGACAAGCAGACACAGAGAGCACACAACAAATGAAGACAGAGAGCAGACAACAAGTGCAAAACAATGAGGGGGGAAATAAATAAAATAAAATTTTAAAAATACATTAGAGGCTCATAAGAGCAGACTTGAATTGCTTGAAGACAGAATTAGTGATTTTGAAGATGGAGCATCTGAACTGGAAACAACAGTAGAACAGACAGAGAAGAGAATGGAAAAAGTGGAACAGGGTCTAAGAGAATTGAATGACAATGAAAAATGCAAAAATATACACATTATTGGTGTCCCAGAAGGAGAAGAAAATGGAAAAGGGGCAGAAAGAATATTTAAGAAAATAATGACTGAAAACTTCCCTACCCTTATAAAATACATAAATATCAATACCCAAGCAGAATAAATACATATAGACCTACCCTGAGATTCCTACTATTCAGAATGACAAATATCAGAGATAAAGAGAAGATTTTGAAAGCAGTAAGAGAAAAAAAGCAAAGCATCATATACAAGGTGATCTCAGTAAGATTAAGTGCTGAACTCTCATCAGAAAGCATGGAGAAGAGAAGAAAGTGGTATGATGTATTTAAGGCATTGAAAGAGAAAAACTGTCAGCCAATAATTCTGTATCCAGCAAAACCATTCTTCAAAAATAAAGGGGTGTTCAAAGTCTTCACACACAAACAAAAACTGATAGAATATGTTACCAAGAGACCAGAATTGCAAGAGATACTAAAGGGAGTGCTGCAGCCTGAAAGGAAAAAACAAGGGCAAGAGACTTGGAGAAGAGTGTAGAAATGAAGATTATTAGAAAGGGTAAATTAAAAGTAAAAAGATAGACTATAGTACAATATGACAACAGAAAGCCAAAGGTCAAAATGGATGAAATAAGTAATGCCTTTACAATTATTACATTAAATGTTAATTGCTTGAACTCCCCAATCAAAAGACACAGACTGATAGAATGGATAAAAAATATGAATCCTATATGTTGCCTACAAGAGATTCACCTCAGATGTAATGACAGAACCAAGTTAAAAGTGAAAGTTTGGAAAAAGATACTCCACACAAATAGTAACCAAAAAAGAGCTGGAGTAGCGATACTAATATCAGAAAAAAATAGATTTTAAATGCAAAACTATTATAAAAGATGAAGAAGGTCATTACATATTAATAATAGGGCAATTTAACAAGAAGAAATAACTATTCTAAATATTTATGCACCTAACCTCAGTGCCCCAAGATACATGAGGCACACACTGGCAAACCTGAAGGGAGAAATAGATGTCTCTTCAGTAATAGTTGGAGACTTCAATACACCACTCTCAGTATTGGATAGAACATCTGGACAGAGGAAAAATAAAGAAATAGAGAGCTTGAGTAATATGGTAAATGAACTAGACCTAACAGACATCTATAGAGCACTGTACCCCCAAACAGTAGGATATACATTCTTTTCGAGCACTCGTGGGTCCTTCTCCAAGATAGATCATATGTCAGGTCACAAGACATGTCTCAATAAATTTAAAAAGATTGAAATTATACAAAACACTTTCTCTGATCATAACAGAATGAAGCTAGAAATCAATAATGGACAGGAAAAGGGAATATTCATAAATATATGGAGATTAAAAAATGCACTCTTAAACAATCACTGGGTCAAAGAAAAAATTGCAAGAGAATTCAGCAAATATCTTGAGGTGAATGAAAATGACAGCACAACATATCAAAACCTATGGGATACCACAAAAGCAGAGCTGAGAGGGAAATTTATAGCCCTCAATGCTTACATTTAAAAAGAAGGAGCTAAAATTGATGATCTAACTGCACACTTGGAAGAACTACAGAAAGAAAAACAAACTAATCCCAAACCAAGCCAAAGGAAAGAAATAGTAAAGATCAGAGTAGAAATGATATTGAGAACAACAAAAAAAGAGACACTCAACAAAACCAAGAGTTGGTTCTTTGAAATCAACAAAATTCACAAACGCTTAGCTAAACTGACAAAGAAAAAAAAGAGAAGACACAAATAAATAAAATGAGAAATGAGAGAGGGCACATTACCACCGGCCCTGTAGAAATAAGAGATATCATAAGAGGATACCATGAACAACTGTATGCCAAAAAACTAGAAAATGTAGATGAGTTGGAAAAATTCCTAGAAACATGAGCCACATACACTGACTTTAGAAGAAACAGAAGACTTAAACAAACCAACCACAACTGAAGAGATTGAAACAGTCATCAGAAACCTCCTAAACATGAAAAGCATGGGACCAGATGGCTTCACAGGTGAATTCTACCAATCATTCAAAGATGAACAAATACCGACCTTGCTCAAGCTCTTCCAAAAAATTGAACAGGAAAGAATGCTACTAAACTCATTCTATGATGCCAACATTACCCTAATACCCAAACCAGATAAAGATACTACAAAAAAAAGAAAATTACAGACTAATATCTCTAATGAATATAGATGAAAAAACCCTCAACAAAATTCTTGCAAATAGAATCCAAAGCACTTTAAAAGAATTATACAGCACAATCAAGTGGATTTTATCCCGTATGCAAGGGTGGTTCAACACAAGAAAATTAATGAGTGTAATAAGCCACACTGATAAATTAAAGAAGAAAAATATCACATGATCCTCTCAATTGATGCAGAAAGAGCATTTGACAAAATACAGCACCCTTTTTTGATAAGAACACTCCAAAGGATAGGAATAGAAGGAAGCTTTCTCAATATGGTAAAGTGCATATATGAAAAACATACAGCTAGCATTGTACTAAATGGTGAAAGACTAAACGCTTTCCCACTGAAATCAGGAACAAGACAAGGATGCCCACTGTCAACATTATTATTCAATTGTGCTAGAAGTTCTAGCTAGAGCAATTAGGCTAGACAAAGAAATAAAAGGCACTTAAATAGGAAAGGAAGAAGTAAAACTTTCACTATTCACTGATGGTATGATCCTATATCTAGAAAATCCTGAAAAAATCCACAAGAAAGCTACTAGAATTAATAAATGAGTTCAGCAAAGTTGTGGGATACAAGATTAATATGCAAAAATCAATAGCATTTCTATACACTACTGATGTGCAATCTGAGGAGGAAATCAGAAAAAAATTCCATATATAATAGTAATTAAAAGAATCAAATATTTAGGAATAAACTTAACCAAAGACATAAAGGACCTACATTCAGAAAGCTACAAAACATTGATAAAGGAAACTGAAGGATACTTAAATAAATGGAAGGACATTCCATGTTCATGGATTGGAAGACTAAATATTAAGATGTCAATTCTACCCAGATTGATTTAGAGATTCAATGCAATCCCAATAAAAATCCCAACAGCCTTTTTTGTAGAAATCAAAAAGCCAATAATCAAATTTATTTGGAAGGGTAAGGGGACCCAAATAGCCAAAAATGTCTTTAAAAAGAAGAATGAAATTAGAGGACTGTCACTTCCTGACTTTAAAACATATTACTTAGCTACAGTGGTTAAAAAAAGCATAAAGACAGACAGGTTGATGAATGGAACTGAATCGAGAACTTGGAAATTGACCCTCAGGTCTCCAGTCAAGTGATTTTTGATAAGGCTATTAAGCCCACCCAACTGGGCCAGAACAGTCTATTCAACAAATGTTGCTGGGAGAACTGGATAGCTGTATCCAAAATAAAAAGAGAAAGAAGACCTCTAGCTTGCACCTTATACAAAAATTAACTCAAAATGGATCAAGGACTTAAGTATAAAACAACAACTGTAAAACTCCTAGAAGAAAATGTAAGAAAACATCTTCAAGATCTTGTGGTAGGTGGTAATTTCTTAAACCTTACACTCAAAGCATGTGCAATGAAAGAAAAAAGAGATAAATGGGACCTCCTCAAAAATAAACACTTTTGCACCTCAAAGGACTTTGTCAAAAGGGTAAAAAAGCAGCCAACCCAATGGGAGAGAATATTTGGCAATCACATATCTGATAAGGTTTTAATATTCATGATATATAAAGAGATCATACAACTCAACAAAAAAAGACAAACTACCTGATTAAAAAATGAGCAAAAACTTGAAAAGACAATCATCCAAAGAAGAAATACAAATGGCAAAGAAACACATGAAAAAATGTTCAATATCATTAGTGATTAGGGAGATACAAATCAAAACTACAATGAGATATCATTTAAACCTATTAGACTGGCCACTATTAAAAAGTTGAAAAACTTAATTGTTGGAGAAGATGTGGATAGATAGGAATGTTTATTCACTGTTGGTGGGAATGTAGAATGGTACAGCCATTGTGGAGGACTGTTTGGCAGTTCCCAAGGACGTTGACTATAGATTTGCCATGTGACTCAGCAATACCATTACCAGGTATGTACCCAAAATAACTGAGAGCAGCGACATGAACAGACATCTGCACACCAATGTTTGTAGTGGCATTATTCACTATTGCCAAAAGTTGGAAAGAACTGAGGTATCCATCAGCTTATGAATAGATTAACAAATTGTAGTGTATACACACGATGGAATATTATGTAGCATTAAGAAGAAATGAAGTCGTGAAGCCTATGACAACATGGATGAACCTGGAAGATATTATGTTGAGTGAAGCAAGCCAGACACAAAAGGACAAATACTGTATGATTGCACTATTATGAATTAAACATATTGTGTAAACTCATGGAGTAAATAATTAGGATACAGGTCACTAGAAAATAGAATGAGGGCAGTGAATGGAAAGCTGAGGGTTAACCTGTGCAGAATAGGTAAAAAGGTTGTTTGCAAATATTTGGAAATGAATAGAAAAGTTGAAAGCATATCATAGTGTTTGTAACTAGCAGAGCTATTATATGGGTATGACAGTGATTGAAAGGGTAAGTCTATGGTTATGTATATAACTAGAACAAAAGCTAAAAAATGTAACATGGGACTGTATAACATAGTGAAACATCATGTAAAATACGAATATGGGTGATATTGCTTACATGACTGTTTTTACAAATTATAAACACAAAAAAACTAGAGAGACAGAAACAATAGCAGCTATGTATGGCAGCAGAAGCATAGAGAGATTGAGAGTTGATGACTTTTTGTTTGTTTGTTTTTTGGGTTTTTAAATGTATTATTGGAATAATGAAAATGCTCTAAAAATGATTGAAGTGATGAATGCACAACTATGTGATTATACTGAATCTCAGTGATTGTACACTTTGGATGGATTTATGCTTTATTAAAATATATCAATAAAATTGATTTTAAAAAAAGATAAGGTAGCCCTGGTGATAGATAGGATACCCACTCTGAGTAGCATTGGCTTCTAGAAAGAGAGGACTAGATATTGGTCCAGTGTATTTTGAGGTTCAGTCATGCTCAAGAAAATGGTCACGAGATGGAATGCACTGTGTAGTATGAGAGAATTGACCAAGGGGACACAAAAAAGGCTGTATTTGCCTTCCCTTCAACCACTTCTCACTGCATAGGGAATGGGTGTGGTTGTTATTTCAGAGACAGCTAAGATTTTACCAACCAGAGAATATAATTGGAAGACTTAATCTCCCCTTTCTTCTCACAGCCCCCCCCCCTTGAGGATTGTAGAAGACAAATCTAGAAGAGATTCTTGCTCTGACCAACAGTGAAGTGGGAAGTTGCTTATTGCAAAGAAGGCTGCACATGACCCACACTGAAAAACATCAGTGTGGACTAGGCACAAACTCCTTCTTTCCAAAAGTAGTAGTATGGGAGAGTGACATTGAAGGGGAGAAAAGCTGACAACTGGATTGTATGAGTCATTTCAAGAAAATAACCCCAGGGAACTCAGATGGATTCTTGTGTTTCCAATTTATTCAACAGAAAATAGATTGACCCACTTTGGCTTTGGTGCCTGCCTTGCCCCATTCATGTGTGCAGCTGGGAACCGACAGGTTTTGTCAGATCACCTAGAAGAAAAATCAAGAGCTGTCCCCAGTCTCTGCCACCAACAGAGTTTAGGCTTTTTGATACCAAGCAGAGCTGTCTGGGTTTTCTTTTATTAGGGAGAGAGTACAGAGTTGGCAGAAGAATGGTTCCCATCAGTGGGAACAAAATGATAATCAAAAGCAAAGGGAGTGTTTCCTGGGAGCTGGGTGGCAGGACCTGAGGACAACCTCCTATTTCCAGCTTCCAACTGGAGAACAAAGTCATCTTTCTCAGTGTCCACCTCAAAAGTCAAATTCTCCCCTCTTAGAGTCATAGTCTGCCCATAAGAAGAAACTGTCATCTCCCCAGAAGGAAGAGTCACCATTTCAGGGGTCAAAGCCTTCCTCCTAGGGGTCATAGTCATCCCTCTGAGGGTCTCAGTCTGAAGGGGCACTGGGGTCATGGTTGGTCCTCCAGGGGTCACAGACTGATGACTTGCAAGGGTCATAGTTGTCCCTCCAAGGAGCTCAGTCTTCCCTTTTAGAAATACAGTGAACTTCCCAGGAGTCTTGGTTTCCCTTCTAGGGGTCACAATCCCACCTCTGGGGATTGCAGTCATATTTTGATACTTTATATGGCTCTCAGTGGCCACAGTCTCTCCTCCTCGGGGATAAATTGCCAAATCAGTGGTCGTTGCCTTGGTCACAGCCTGCTTTCCAGGGTTGATTGTTGAGGAATCCATGGAAGAGGTAATCCAAGGTTGTGATGAAGGATTTGAGCTGAACTCTAGAGAAAATCATCAGAAAAGGATAAGATTCCTACCTCTTCCTTCCCATCCATTATTTCTATTAATTACTGGCAGGATTAGGACTGGAGCTACTCCAGGACTGCTCCCAAAATCCAGAATTAGGAGATTTCATAATGTTCCCACTTGAGGTCATAGATAAAATCCCACCGCACAGAAGCCCTGTGCCCCCACCACATTCTACCATGTTTACATGGTCCCAAGCACCCATGATCAGTTAGTGGATTTGCTACATTGCTGTTGAGTGGCCCCAAAAAGGAACCTGTCAGTTCTTTATGCTTAAGCCCTCATTTTGGTCTCTCTGGCTGCACCTTCAAAAAGACCTTGAGCCCAAGGCCTAATTCCTAACTTGACCTTCTGAACCCCAGTCTCCTTGTCCATAAAATGAGGATTATAAACCATCTCTAAAGATGTTTCAGCTGTAGCATGCCAGGTTCCAGCTCTTAACTGCCAGGGTAGGATCTACTATCAAAAAGAGTTATCAAAAAGAAACCTAACCCCTTTTCTGGTCCTTGCTTCATGAAAGCAGGTGGAACAAAAAGGGAAATACTCATTTAGTTCTCACAATAATGTTATAAGTATAAGGTTTAGTCCCATTTTACAGATAGGGAAAATGAAGCTCAAAGAGGTCAAATGAGGGACAAGTATCTAAACGAAAATTAGAAAACAGATTGCCTAACATCAAAGCTTATTCTCTTCCCTCAATGTCATGTTGCCTCAACAAAGAGGTGAGGGTTCTCAGCCTTTAGACCTAAAAGAAGAGGCCCACCAGGGCATGGTTACCTAATTTCCAACTCCAGTTTCCAGGTCATAGCTACTTACCAGACTTCAACAGGAGATTCTTCAATACATGGACCAGGGGGAAGGGGCCAGTGCCACAGAAAGTGCCCCTGACGTCATCCAAGTCCAACGTCCACACCATGGCCCCCCCAAAATGCTCTCTCATTATGAACGATGCCTGTAAAAGTAGCAGTCAGTCAAGTTGCTCTACTGGCCATACTCCAGACTGGGGACAATGGAAAAAATAGAAGATAGATTCCCGGGAGGCAAAATAGCAGAGTTGTTAGAGGTGTAGACTGGATTTAATTCAAGTCTCTAACACTTATTAGCTATGTGACTTTGAAAAAGTTACAAACCCATCTATGTCTTAGTTGCCTCATCTATGAAGGGGAAGAGGGAGGAGTGCAAATAACATATCCAACATTTTCAGGATGACAGATTCAGGAGCCACTAGAACATGTCATCTTTGTTTCAACTCACTTTTAAAACCTGCCAGATTAAACTGCATAAAACACTGCTTATATAAGAGGGAGAGAGTGGTCATAGTTAGGTTCCAAAAGCTTCAAACTTGCCTGTCGTATATCTGCTTTGAAACCTGATTTTGCCTTAAAATGCCACAGGATGAAGGCCAAAGACCTTTACCACCATACAAGTCCTTCCATAAACTGGCCTACACTTTCCTCTACTGCCATGTCTTACACTTTACAAAAAGCCTCTGCTCCACCCAAATTCTTCTTTGAACCTGATAGGAATTTTCTGTAAACACTAAACCTTTTCCCGTATTATCACCTCCTCCTCCTGCTCAGCTCCCTTAGGAGCCTTCCCTGATTAACCTACCCCTGCCACATATCAGTGGTATTCTTTGAGCACTTAGCATGGTCTACCTTGTATTGGTACCTACCTTGGTCTATTGGTCTACCTTGTATCTGTTATGAAACCATGTGGTCCACATGGAAAAGAAGAGACTATCACCAAAAAGCTGTGTGAACTGAGAGCAATTGTTTCTCCCATCAGAACCTGGATTCTTTTCTTTTAAAATAAGAGGGATGGACTCAATAGGACTATGAAACCTCAGTCAGGACTGAAATGTAGGTATTCCAGAAACTTACCTGATCTAATCATCATCACCTTTTCACCCTCCACCCAATACACACACATACACACATATGCACACATTGTAAAGAACAGGGTCCCAGAGAGAAAATGCTGGGGTAAGAAAGGGTCAGGGTCTTACTTTGTATTTGAAGCTGACGGCATCATCATACCCAACCCACTCCTTCCCCTTGTGGGCATATGGGACAAACTGATGATCAATCCAGTGCCTCTTCGCTTGCCGGACAAAGGAGCAAATCTGCCAGGAGGGTCACCAAGTTAGTTCCATGAAGTCACATGGAGAGACGCACCAGCAGACACATTTGTCCCTTGCCCAGGGATAAAGGTGCCAAGAATCCCTCACCAGGGAGTGATAAGAAGGTAGACTAGAGAGGGCATGGAGAAGCCACCCAGGAAAGACCAACTCTCTATTCTGTACAAATTGCCATCATTACCCATTCCTTTCTTTACTGTCCATGATAGA
>PVKH010015315.1:0-16123 GCA_004027955.1 Chaetophractus vellerosus | reverse complement strand
AAAACTAAGAAAATTGTGCATGACTACTACACCAAGTTGGGGGTGGGGAGAACATTAAGGAGATAAATTAAAGATGATTAATATGTAGAAAAGTCTCTACATTGTAAATTTGGCAGTTCTTCTCAAAGAGAACAACAGATTAAAATCAATCACAATAAAAATCCCAAGAGGGTGTAAACTGACAACCTGATTTCTATTTAGGTAGAAATAAGAAGACTAAGAATAGCAAAGACAATGTTGAGGAAAATAATATCATTGGAGGATATGTCATCAAGGCATATTAATTTCATACTTATTACAATATCATTGTACCTACTCAAGAACAGACTAATTGAATAAAATAAATAGTCCAGAAATATCAGAATTCTCTGATGCTTTATAGAAAAAATAAATAAACCTGTCTACCTCACATCATACTCAAATCTCAATTCCAGGCTGAGTTAGATCTATTTAAAAGATAAAGCATTAATATGTCTGGAATAAAACCTAAAATTTCTTTATGACTTTGTAGTAGGCAAAGGGTTGTTGAACTAGCTTCAGGAAATATTAATCATAAGGAAAATACTGATGATTATACTTCATTAAAATTAGAAATTTTAACACATCAAAAAAAATCATTAAAAGGGAGAAAATGATAGATATCTCTTTCTCCACCAAAGGATTTACACCAAGAATAAATGAAGAATTGCTAAATATCCATACCAAAAAAATACTAAAAAATGTAGATAAGGTCTGAACTGACCCCTCACAAAAGATGATATTGAAATGATAAAGGAATTTAACATCAATAACAATAAGGGAAGTGAAAAACTAAAGCCATAATTGAATGCCACCATGCAATTGCCATACAAGTAGCTAAAACTAAAAAGAAAAAAAAGAAAAGGAAAAAAAGTTTGATATCAAAAATTGTTTAGGATATGGAGCAAAAGAAACTCATATCTATTACTGGTTGGAATGTAAATTGATATAAGCACTTTAGAAAACAATTTTAAAATATTTACTAAATGTGATTGTATAAATACTCAATAATCCATTTTTGTATACCAACATATATGCTCAAGAATGCTAATGGCAGTTCTCCAAAATATTCAAAAAATTCAAATGTCCATCAGCAATAGAATATTAAACAATGGTTATATGCACCAACACGGTTAAATCTAACAGATACAATGTTGAGCGAAAAAAATCTGACAGAAACTAATACATACTATTTGATTTCAATTATATAAAGCTCAACAACAGGCAGAATGAATCTATGATGATAGAAATCAGAGTTGTGATGTTCACTTTCAAAAATATCACCCAGGTTTATAACTTATAATTTGTGCACTTCTCTGCATGCTTGTTATACTTTAATGGTAGTTTAAATGACTAAATTAAGATTTAGATAAATTGCAAAAATTATGTGGTCCATAAGGTAAATCGTTGTTTTAATTTTGTCTATCCTTGAACTCTGTCTTTTCCATTGATTGTGAAGCCATACATGTGCCAATGCTAAATTATTTTTTTCATTTTCTTTTATTTTTAATTAGAGAAGTTGCAGGCTATATACTACCGCCCCCCCCCCATTATTAACACTTTTCATTAGTTTGGTACCTTTGCTACAATTAATGGAAGAATATTATAATTATATGTTAAGAATGTATATAGATTGTATAAACTATGTAGTCCATAGTTTATATTAGGGCGTATTTCTCCATATATATCACCTGATTATTAACACCTTGTATTAGTGTCATACATTTGTTATTATTCATGACAGAACATTCTTATAATTGTACTGGACATCATTTACAATAGGGTTCACTGTGTTATAAAGTTCTATATTTTATCTTGAAATTTTAATTCTGGTAACATATATTACCTAAAATTCCCCCCATTTAACCACATTCACATATATAATTCAGTGCTGTTAATCACACTCACAATACTGTGTTACCATCACTACCATCTATATCCAAACTTTATATCAAACTAAATAGAAACTGTACAAACTAAATATCAACTCCTCACTTTCTACACCCAACCTATCCTCTAGTTATCTATTTTCTAGACTCTAACTTTATGAGTTTGTTTATTATAATTAGTTCCTATCAATGAGATCATGTTTTATTTGTCATTTTGAGTCTGGCTTATTCCACACAGCATAATGTCTTCAAGGTCCATCCATGTTGCGCATGCACCAGGACTTCATTCCTTTTTATGGCTGAATATTATTCTATTGAATTTATATACCACATTTTGTTAATACATTCATTGGTTGATGGGCAGTCGGGTAGCTTCTATCCTTGACAATTGTGAATAATGTCGTTATGAATATCAGTGTGCAAAATATATCTGTTTGAGGCTCTGCTTTCAAGTCTTCTGGGTGTATACCTACTAGTGGGATTGCCAGGTCATATAGTAATTATATACTTAGCTTCCTGAGGAACTGTTTAACTGTCTTCCACAACAGCTCCCTCATTTGATGTTGTCACCAGCAATGAATGTGTTCCTATTTCTCCAGATCTTCTTCAACACTTGTAAATTTCTGGTTTTTAAAAAATAGTAACCAGTCTAATGGCTGTGAAATGATATCTCATTGTGGTATTGATTTGCATATCTCTAATAGCTAGTGGTGTTGAACATCTTCTCATATGCTTTTTAGCCCTTTGTATATCCTCTTTGGAGAAATGTCTATTCAAGTCTTTTGCCCATTTTTTAATTGGGTCACTTGTCCTTTTATTGTTGACTTTTAGGATTTCTTTATATATTCTGGATATTAAACCCTTATTGCATATGTGATTTCCAAATATTTTCTACCATTCAGTAGTTTGTCTTTTCACTTTCGAGATAAAGTCCTTTGATGAACAAAACTTTTTAATTTTGATGAGGTCCCATTTGTCTATTATCTTTCACTGTGCTATGGATGTAAAGTCTAAGAAACTGCGGCCTAACACAAGATCCTGAAGATGCCTCTCTATTTTTTCGTCGATGAGTTTTATACCCCTTTTCTTATATTTATGTTTTTGCTCCATTTTGAGTTAATTTTTGTATACAGTATAAGATTTGGGTCTTCTTTTATTCTTCTGCATATAGATATCCAGTTATCCTAGCACCATTTGTTGATGAGGCAATTCTTTCCCAGATGAATGGTCCTGACAGGCTTGTCAAAACTCAGTTGGCTGTAGATGTGATGTTCTCTTTCTTAAGTTTCAATCTGATTCCATGAATCCATATGCCAGTACCATGATGTCTTGCCACTGTAGCTTTGTAATATACTTCAAAGTCAGGAGGTGTGTCCTACAACTATGTTCTTTTTCAAGATGTTTTTGGTATTTGGGGCCCCTTTCCCCTCCACATAAGTTTAATAATTGGCTTTTCCATTCTGCAAATTAGGCTGTTGGAATTGTGGTTGGGAATACATTGAATCTGTAAATCATTTTGAGTGGAATTGACATCATAGTGATATTTAGTCTTCCAATCCCTGAACAAGGAATGTGTTTCCATTTATATTGGTCTTTGATTTCTTTTAGCAACGTTTTGTAGAATTCTGTGTACAAGTTCTTTAAATCCTTGATTAAATTTATTCCTGTGTATTGGATACTTTTATTTGCTATTGTAAATCAGTTTTTCAGATATGCCTGTTATCATGTTGATAAATTCCTTTCTGTTTCTATTTTTTGAAGATTTTTTTTACCAAGAAAGGATGCTGGATTTTGTCAATCACCTCTTCTACATCAATGGAAATGATCATGTAATTTTTTTCCCCTTAATTTTGTTAAAATCGGGTATTGCATTCTTTGAATTTCTTATGATGTACCATCCTGCACACCTAGGAAAAAAGCCACTTGATCATGGCATATAACTCTTTTAATGTGCTGTTGGATTCAATTTGAAAATATTTTGTTGAGGATTTTGCAACGATATTCATAAGAGAAATATGTCTGTAATTTTCTTTTCTTGTGGTGTTTTTCTCTGGGTGATGTTTACATCATAGAATGAGTTAGGTAGTATTCTCTCTTGTTTAGTTATTTGGGAGGGTTTGAGCAGGATTGATTGTTATTTTTCTTGGAATAATTGGTAGAATTCACCTGTGAAACTATATGGTTCTAGGGTTTGCTTTGTAGTTTTTGATGACTGATTCACTCTGTTTACTTGTAATTGGTCTGTTGAGGTATTCTATTTCTTCTAGAGTTGGTATAAATTTTTCATGTATTTCTAAAAATTTGTTCACTTCATCAGGATTTTGTAATTTATTGGCATATGGTTGTTCATTATATCCTCTTATGATCTGTTTTATTTCTGTGGGGTCCGTAGTAATGTGCTCCCTCTCATTCTGATTTTATTTATTTGCATGTACTCTTTTTTTCTTTGTCTTTCTATCTACAGTTTGTCAATTTTACTGATCCTTACAAAGAACGGACTTTTGGTTTTGTTCATGTTTTCTATTTTTAATTCTCAATTTCCTTTATATCTGTTCTAATCTTTGTTAGTTCTTTCCTCATACTTGCTTTTGTCTTAGGTTGCTCCTTATTTTTTCTAGTTCTTCCAGGTGTTCAGTTAGGTTGCTGATTTTGGGGGGGGGCATTTTATTGTAATATAACATTTTCAAATTAACACTCAATGAATTAATATTGAATTCCCTAGCTAGTGATAGAACATTTATTTACATTTACATTTATTTCATTTGTTCATGTCTTTTTTTAGATTCCTCCATGCTATTTTAAATTTTTCTTCAGTCTGTTTTTCAGTATTTGGTCTTTATAATTGGTTACATAGGTAGATTTTTAAAAAACTATTCATGGAATTTTTGTTCTTAGCATATGGGAATGCTACTCATTTTTAAATTAATCTTGTAAGCTACTGAAACACTTCCTCTTACAGTAACAAATGATGTTGTAGTTATAGTTCTTCTGTTTCTAGATACCCAAACCCATCGTCTGGAAATTTTATAATTTTCTTTCTCTCTTTCCAAGTTTCCTACTTCCAATGTTTGGTTTCTTTCTTTTCTCTTATTGCATTGGCCACTATGCTCATAAAAATGATACTCATTTTATGATGAGTAATTAAGGATTGTAGTAGATTGAATAAGTACCCCAACAAAGATATGCTCTTAATCTTAATCCACATTCTTGTGGATGCAATCCCATTAACAAACAGGACCTTTTGAATATGTTATTTTATAGTAAAGTGCTAAGGCCAATTGAATCAAAGTAGTTCTTGATACATATTAGTGGAGGCCTTATAAAGTGAAGAAACTGGAAGCCAAGAATCAGAGAGGGAGGAAGCTGAAAGTCATCAGAAACTAGAACCCCAAGGATTGCAGCAAGCCAGAACCAGATTTTGGGGAGAAATCATTGCCATGATGATACCTTGATATTGGACTTCTAGCCTTGGAAAATGTGAGCCAATAAATTCTCATTTTTAAAGTCAGCCCACTGTATGGGATTTCATAGAATCCTGGCAAAGTAAGAAGAGATCCAATTTGATCTCTGTAGAATATAAAATTAGAAATGGAGACTAAGATGGCTAATTGAAAATAACAAAATAGATGTTTATCTTCATAGTCTTCTTAAAAGGCATAAGTGGAGATGAATAGGAAGGAGGAGAATTATAACCGTTATAAGAATGATTACATCTTTGATAGGGAATTGAAATAATTTGTTTAAAGAAATGGCTATTATCTTCAAAGAAATACATACTAAAATTAGAGTAATCTATAACAAAATTTAGAAGTGATAGAGCAATGTCTGAGGAAATTGAGGCCTGAAAATACAAGTTTGTTTTCCTAGATCTCAGGCTTAATCATGATATGTGTCAGATTACTTATATCCTAAATAACATCCTGCTATACAGTTTATTATTAAGTCATTGTTAATCTAAGAACAATTAATTTTGTATGAGTGAATTTCATGTATTTGACAAAACGGGGCCGCTATTATCTTTAAAATAACCTTTTTCTTTTAAAGTAATTTTAACTTATTTTTCATCCAAAAACAAAGGTTTTAGCATTCAATGTGACATAAAACCACAATTAAATATAAAACAAATTAAACATTAGATATATGGAATATTTTATTTCCTTCTCTTCTTTGATTATCTCTGAAAAATATTTAGAATTTTATCACTGCAATAGAGTAAATTTTTGCTTATTTTGAACCTTTCTTTCATACTTCTTTACTAAGAAAAACTGCAAAGTCCAAGTAAATAGGTAAATTTCTTTTCAGGATACCTTTATTTAATTATAGAGAGGAGTAATTTTTATGGTTGTATTTTAGTTTTACTTTTTATTTTACCTCTACATGTTTCTGAAAAGAATGGATTAGACTAACTTCAATGAGTATTAGTTCATTGATAGTGCTGATCAACATTTCTGAACTCATTTTTCAAGAATGAGAGAATTGTAGGAGAAACACATCAAGCTTTACCAATTAAAAAAAATTAAATTTATTCTAGGCCACAAGGTCTGCAGAGTAAAATCAAGGAATATAAAACCAAATTCAGTCCAATTAACACAAGTAAACATATTTTTCATTTTTGAAAGTAAGCCAACGTTGTTCAGCTTATTGGTAAAGTTGATGGCTAACCTTAGTTGGCATAGACTTCCC
Source organism: Chaetophractus vellerosus (assembly GCA_004027955.1). Taxonomy (NCBI): domain Eukaryota; kingdom Metazoa; phylum Chordata; class Mammalia; order Cingulata; family Chlamyphoridae; genus Chaetophractus; species Chaetophractus vellerosus. The sequence continues at coordinate 9,533 of PVKH010015315.1, read as the reverse complement.
GTAATTGAAGACTGTGAATCACTTATGTTCATAAGGTAGTTTAAATTTTTAACATTTTCCTTCTTTTTTTTTTTGTTACATATCCCTCCCCTTTTCTGCTTGCTCTTGCTGTGTGTTCATTTTGTGTTGTTCTATGTCTGCTTTGTCTCCCCCCCTGCTGCCGCGATGTGCTGAGTCAGCTCACCACGCAGGCGGCTTGCCTCGCTTGTGGGAGGGTCTGCTTCTGTTCCCAGGCGGCTTTTTTTTTTTCGCTCCGTTCGCGGAGTCTTTGCTCCCTTTGCGGGTGGCTTTGTTCTGTTCACAGGTGGCTTTGCTCCGTTCACAGGCAGCTAACCCTGCCCATGGCAGCTTTTTTTGCCCTACCCATGGCGGCTTTTGCCCTGCCCATGGTGGCTTTTTTGCCCTGTCCACAGTGGCTCTGCCCCGCCCATGGCGGCTTTTGCCTTCTCAGGCAGTCTGCCCTCTCAGAGAGGTCCCCGGGAACCGAACCCAGGGCCTTCCATGTGGTGTACCGGCGGCCTATCCACTGGGCTATACAGCCAGCCCCAACATTATCTTTCTTTAAACAGAATTTTCTTATCCTTTTGCACTGGGGAGAGGTAGATAACCAATTTCAATTTCCCAAAGCAATTTCTCTCTTCCTTCATCCTTTGATTTTTTGACCTTGGAAAAAATTTACAATTAATTTTAAAGAATGTATATACATTGACATTTGGTAAGAAATATATCGATCCTACTAAAAGATAATATATCATAGTTAAGTTGTTTCCATTCATAAACAGCTCAGTCATCTTTACTAAATAACTAGACTTAATGGATGGCTTAGTAGACAGAATGGTTAATTACATGTACATGTTTTAATTGTCCTGAAACTGATATGGCAGACAGGTGAAATAAAAGAAAGAAGTTGGATGAAGGTAATAAATAATAAGAAATGGGGGGCTGGCTGTAGCCCAGTAGATAGGGCGCCAGTTCACCACATGGTAGGCCCCGGGTTCGGTTCCCGGGGACCTCTCCAAAGCGGGCAGACCACCAAGCCGCCGTGGGCAGGGCAAAAAGCCACCCGGGGCAGGGCAAGCTGCCCGGGAACGGAGCAGAGCCGCCCTTGAGCGGGGCAGGCCACCTGCGTGATGGGCTGACTCAGCGCATCGGCGCAATGGGGGGAGACAAAAAGCAGACAGAGAAGAACGCAAAAAGATGAACACAGCAAGAGCAAGCAGAAAGGGGGGCGGATATGAACAAAAAAAAGAGAGAAAGAAATGGTGGGGACTGTGGTAAATCAAAGAACAAATATTCTGTATGAAATGACGTTTTCTATATGGGTACAGCAGATTGTCACAGTACAAGATTGTGGTCAAATTGTTGCCAGATTTTTGGACATTTTAAAGAGAAGTTTATAATTCAGATATTTGTTTTAACGTGAAATCTCTCTTTTTAAGAAAAAGTGGGTGGACAAAATAAAACAGATCTACAACCAAGCTCAAAACCTTATGGTGGTAGTTGGCCATTTATATTTTAGAGTAATGAGAACAATATTCAAATATGCACTCTGATTCATTCAGTATTTATTTATAGTCTTAAAGTCACATAAGAAATATGTTTAAGATTATTATATATTATATTTGATTCCCTTGTTTGCACATTGTTTTTGCCATAAAAAATGTGGAGGCAGAAACCTAAATATGAGTGTGCAATGCCTGTTTGCTAGAGAGGGAAATACAGATTCTGTCATTCAGGTCAGTACTGGTAGTGAAATAACTACTCCCTGTTTCATATTCTTCCAGTGGTATCTTTTGAGGGTTTTAGACATTGTTTCTGAAGAACCCACACCAGCAAACAGAGTCAGAGTGGCAAATGAAATGACAACAGGCTCTCTGTATATGCGGACTTATCTTTGCTTTTTAATATCTTTAAGATCCCCCATCTAGTTCTCCATGGCATATCTTTATTTTTTTGCCTATAAAAATATTTTAAAGAATATTAAACTTACCATCATAGGGAGGCAGGCCTGTTTGCTTTATTGCTTTCAAGAGAAGACTGCAGTCTGCAAACATCTAACCCTTATGGTGGACTGGTGAGTCCCAAGCCATGATCCATTAGTGACTGAGGCAGAGGCCATTCACATATTGTCATTCATATTTTGTGGCTTATATCTATGTTCTTATCTTCCTTTTCAAGCTCTGAAGAGAGCCAGTCTACATCATTAAAAATATATTATTTCCAGAGATCAGTTTTGCACTGAACAGCACTACAATGCAACTAAATAAATGAAGTATCTTTTTATTTGCTGCATGTCACATTTGTTAGAGTACGTGGTGGTAGATATGCCAGAATTACCTCATACAAATAAATAAGAGGCTAAGGAATTATGTACTTTTATAAGTTCTTGAACATTACATACGATGAAAGGAGAAATAAATATGAGCAATATTGGCTTAAAAAAAAAGTCATACTACAGCAACTTCTCAAAAGGCTAACAACCTTACTTTTTATTCATTTCAATCCCCCTAGCTATTTTGAATTATTTAAATGATAAATAGGTCTACTGTATAGAATCTGTTTGTGTATCCAGGGGCAAATTATAAGACAATGCTTTTCACATAGAAATCTATTTTTGATGTTCTCGTTTTTTATGCTAACAACCTTGAAACAGCGTGGGTCAATGTGCTACAACTTATGCCAGTCCTTTTTATTGCCTCATAAAATTTGGAATCTTGTTCTGGGATAGGCAGAAGGCAAGGAATCTATTAGAGCACGCACAAAAGATTTTGCTTTTTACCTACGGCACTTGTATTCCTGTTTCCTACACATATCATTAATTTTATTGTCCCATGGCAAAATAACATTTAAATGTGTATATGTGTGTGCAATGTCTGTATATAGCATATGACATACATGGACTGGGGAATATATAATCGCATATAATAGTGGTTAAGTGAAATATTTGTGGAGTTAAAGTTGGTAGTTTGAATCCTAGCTGTAACCCTTACTGAGTGACCCTGAATAAGTTATGTATCATCTCTAAGGCTTAGTTTCTTCATATATAAAGTGATGACAATAAAAATTTTTTCATAACATTGTTGCCAGAATTGAACCACGTGATACATGTTAAGTACTATGCACTTGATACTTGTTAACCCTCATTATTCCAGTTAGCATTCAAAATAGATTTATATATGGTCTTCAAGAGAAATGAGACAAAACACGTTAAATGGTTAGATCTGGATGGCACTTGGTGCTCAATACATATTAGCATTGTAATTATTAACTTTCCTACTTAATATTATTTCTTGATTTTATAAATTAAGATTCAAGATTTTCACCTATTTTCTCTTGTTCTTACTTTCATTTCTTCTCCTTTCCAGTTCAAATAAATCACTTATGTAAAAATTAATTCCCTTTAAATTATGCATGAGTCTTCATTAATTTCCTTTAATCAGTAACTAAACTTCCTTTACCGCTAGACTAACAGTTACAAAATGCTTATTTGTCTTTAATTTTCACTTCAGGACAAAAAAATCAAAGGGTAAAACACCTTTTTTAGCATATGACAATGGATACTAGGGTAATTGCTTCCCCTGTGGTGGTCTTCACCAGGGCTAGACATGTGAGTTGAAATTCACAGAAGGCCGTTGCTCTTAGCAAAGGTTAATAAAACATAAATTCAAGGCATGGCCATTTGATAGTTACGGTAATTGTCAAACTACATAGGCCATTGCTTGAGTGGTATTAGTTAGTGAACACCCTTGAAAGAAAACTCTAGCGCTTGTCTGAGCTGTTGGACTCCTGAACTCTCAAATGGCAGCTACATTCCAGGACCCTGTGCAAAGTCACTGCACAGCAAGTACACACACACACCCGAGGCTCTATTGGCAATTTGGGCATGGGTGCAAGGAATTGAAACAGCCTTTGCTCAGTCTACTTATGCCTTGGTGTTTCTCCCAGTGAATGACAACCCTATGCATACCTACCTTATTAATACAAAACTTACCTCCATGGGATAGTAACAAAGCCCCTTTGGTAGGTTCTCTTTCAATCTCTACATATCAGCATTTTATTATTTTTATAGGCTTTATGAGGTCTTTCTCCACTATTATATCTTTCATAATAAGGATATATGAAAATTGGAACCCTTATGCAAATTGAAGACTTACCAAGATTGAATTTTTATTGCTCTCTAAGCCATATTCAAGAGCTCTGAATATAGCAGCAAGGAAGGTTTTCTTTCAATTTGGGGGGGGGGGGCGGGGAGTTTGTGGCAGTGATGGTTAAGAAATATGTGATTTTGTGAACTTAAAACTAATCGGTCATGTTTTACAGCCTTTATCTTTAATTAATTTATCAAAATAGTCCTTTTCTAGTTTTCATATGAGTTGCTTATTGTTTCACATTATTATTGCATATTGCCCAAACAAGCATAAAAGTAAACATTCATACTCCATGCAATGTGTACTTTAATTCAAATTGGTAAATATTTGCACAAATTAAGATTATGAGCAGGATATCCCTGACCATGATGCTGCAGTTCACAATGTCAGTGATTTTTAATCGTCTCTTCATGTTATTAAGTGTTGATATGATTGTTCTATCATTTATCTGATAAATTTCTCAACAAAAGAACATGTATATTAGTATATACTCTGAAAAATTAGTTACTTTGGACAGTTCTCCCATATTTTGTAATATTTCTTTATACCTCAAGCATTCACAAATTACCATCTATAAATATTGAAGAAAAATAGACACAAAACATGTTCAAAGTAGTGCAAGAATCTTACCTTCAATATGGCATCCTTGTTTCTTGGAAGTGTTAGATTGGAATTCCTGCTCTCCCCAACCTCCATATTCCCCATCCCTTTTTAGATTGAGCAAAGATGGGCTAAGTCAAAAGTGCCTAATGTCTTCTCAGGTTTAGGAATCGAGACAAATTTCTTAATATGTATGTCTCCCTTTATCACTTTTATAGAAGGAATAATATTCTGTCTTTCACAGGCTTGCTCTGAGACTAAAATGAGGTGAAGCATATAAAATGCATGACACCGTATAGGTACTGGACAAATTTAATTCCTCTCCTCCTTTCTCGTTTTTTTGAACCTAGTAATTAACAGTCATCGGAGGATCTCTTGACTATAAATTTAATTTGAGATGCAATTATGTGGATATCCTGGCTTCTGAAAGACAAATTACCACTTGATGAAAGTGATTCTTACTGCAGTGAATAGAACCAAATGGAAGATTAGGGACTTCATAGCCAGCAATATAATGTCAACAATAAGGTTCTTGCAGGGACAAACTGCATGCCATTTAGGGATTATGATGAAAAAAAAAAAGATCATAGATTAATAGTAGATTTTAGAAAGTCTTTGGAGCAAAACTCGTTACAATTGTTAAGTGACGGAAAGGAAGGAAAGTGAATAATGTTTGGTTGTAAACCTGAGTAACTGAATAAGAGCTTATGACAACATTGACAAAGTTAAAATTAAGGCCACTTTAACTTTCTCAAAAGTTGCACTAGTTTTTAGAAGAAAAAGCCATAAATCCACATCACTCAGCACTACAAATGTTAATGTGAATAAACTATAATAATGAAACATATGCTATCTAAAACACATGCCAGGTACCTGGAATTATGACATGTGTTACAACAGAAAACACAATCTTTAAAACTATTGCTATGATATATAAGGAGAAGAAAGAAAGGGGTAAAGTTAGGATGGAAATGGATAATTTTGAAGAAAAGATTAAGGATTTAGAATATAATAAAACCATGGCATTTTCTGTTATGTTACCTTATAGATATGTATAAAGAAAATACATATGATATTCAACATGAGAGATCCATGCATATGTGTGTGTGCTTCTGAACTGAACAATAGTAGACCCATTTGGAAAGGGGAACTTCCCAATCTGGAAAGTGAATTAGTTTCTCAACTTGAGTTAGACACAAAGTGGGGAGTGAGATTACCATGTGGAAAGCTAGGGAGTATGAATTCCCCCCTCCCAATGGAATTTTGTTCTAAAGTGACAGGTCAAGACCAACCCTCGGTAAGGGCAAAGAAGAAGGAGGGCTTCTCTGCTGGTTAATCATTTTGAGCTGACCTAAATTGTCCTCCATGCTCCACTAATGCAAAGCTATGGCTGCAGCGTTTCTTTTCATTTATAATAGCAGGCTGAGTTTGGACATACTGCATGATTTGAGAAGAGGGGTGAAGAGGTAGGGAAGGCAGCTTTTTATTCACTGCATAAAAGCTGCCTATTCAGCTGTAACAAGTCAGTGAAGCTGGAGGTTGCAAATGAGAGAGGAGAATCATAGGGTGCCTATTAAATTCAGCTGCTGCTTTTGATTCACTTTTATCGCTTGCTAAACAAAGCTCGGATTTCAGTGATTTGGGGATCATGAGTCCAGACCAAGTTTCTATTATTCAATGAGTTGGGTAAGTTTGTGGCCAATCTAACAAAAATTCATAAATGTTTTGTGCAGAATGAGCATCACCCTGGAATTTAAATTTTCATTTAGTTTCATTCAGAATTGCTCTGCTCTTTCTAATACAAGAGGAATTGGACTCACACACACTGGGAAGCTCTAGATGGTTTTGCCTCTAAGACATTCACTGTATTTTGGTTCCTGTATTCATCATTTCAGACATCCCTTGACTGAAACCGGACTTGAACAGAGCCCTCCTGAGTTACCTCAGTGCATAATTTAGTCATAGTTTATTAATGGAGACAGTAACACATAATGAAATGCCATTAATTCACACGTATAATATTGGTTTCTAATTTGAGGCATCACATCTAATTATCAATAGATTAGTTACTCAGATTCATAGCCTGGTGACTATGGGGAAAATGTGCCTACTTCTACTACCTGAGCTGTCAGAAAATAGAATGATGTCTATTTCTCATGAGGGCTACTAGGAAATCTCTGAAGCCTTCAAATCATTATAGATTTATGGTGCAGTCCATAAAGAGAGCTCAGGAAAATCAGCTCTTCTGCTTGTTATTTCCCGTAGCTCGTATCCCAGACTGTGCTTGCAAAGAGCGTCATCTTAGGAAAAGCACTTTATTTCAGCGCAACAGATAGAGGCCATAATCCTGCTGGATTTGGGGGTAAAGGGCACCAAAACATAGCAGCCATATTTCTAAAGTCTTGACTTCTGAAAGTTTAAAAGAGTTCAACATTTGATCAACCTTTCAGAGAGCATGCTTTTTATTCATGGCATGATTTCCTAACCTCCGACTCTGCGTTTGCTTAGCTAATGTGGAGCGTTTGCACCCCAGGGCAATCTTACTTTCACTCTACATTTATTGTACAATGCTAGTTTCAGAAAGTGCTTTTGAATTCTGGGAAATACAGTCGCAAGCATATTGAAGTTTCAACTGTGTGTTCACAAAGACTGGTCTCTTTAAAAGGAGGAACAAATGCTTGTAGAAATTATTGTCTGTCTTGGCTTCAAAAATCCCACAGCCAGTCAGCAGGGAAGTGTGAAGATGTCAGGTAAACATAATCAAGCCATTTGTGGAAAATGTGAGTGGAGAAAGAGGGAGGGTAATGAAGCATAGTTGCAGCAGGGCTGTTTCTCAGTTTATTTAGCTAGATTGTCTTTCTCTAATTGTTTTTCTCCCTGGAGGTTAAAAAAGAGAGAAAGAATTTCAATATAATAAAGCTAAGCTTTCAGTTGTTTCACAAAGAAATTTGTTCTGTATCACCCAATAGTGACTCTATAGTTGAGGATTTGACAGCGTTTCCAATAAAGGTCTTTATTTTTAGAGACTTCTATTTTAGAAATAAAATATTTGCTTTAGGGTAAAATTGGTATGAATAATCTCACCCAGGAACATTTTGCTTTGCTCAATATTTTTTTCTCCTCAAAAAACTGTTCTTTGTCAGTTTTGCCTGAAGACTTTTCTTTGTATCTAACATGAGTGTTAATGGTTTAAAGGCTCTCAAATTAAGCTTCAAATGATTAGTTATATAGAATGTAATTATAAAATGTGGTAACATCCTCAAACTCAAAAATATCTGCCTTCCTATCATGTTGAGTTGAGCCAAATGTCAATCATCTATGAAAATGGGAAATGAGGATGGCATAGGTAAATGAAGTGCCTAATAAATTCCTAAACTTAATGTAAATCGTTTTGCCTCTTTCTTTTTCAGCAGCATACAGCAACTGTCAATCAGACCAAAAAACAAGCTTGACTAAAGATGCTGTTATTTCTACCTACCTTCAGATGTATAAACTGTTAAGCACAAACATGGTCATTATAAACAATATAAAAGGAAAGTGAACTAAACAATTATCTAGAGTGAGGTCTGTGGCTCATGGATAGAATCTGGGGGTAATCCATGAATCCCTGATATCGGATGCAAAAGACTTTGTGTATTTATGTGTATATCTGTATATGAATATACTTCCATAGTATAAACATAAATGCCCATTTTGTTCTGATTAAATCGTATTACCTGCCAATGATCTGGAAATTCCATTAGTTAGTTTGCAAACAATTAAAATATGACTATATTCTTGTAGAACTATCTTTTACTTCTTTCACTAAAACTTAATATAATTTGTAAATGTTCTTTCAAACTATACTTCATAGCTAAGTATTCATCATTTTAGGCAAGAAAGGAAAAATGATAAGAACAGGACTTAAAATATTGAACAAAGCACAGTGAACAGGAAGCCTGGAAGATAAGCATTTATAAAACTTCCAGTGAATGGAAAAACATACATAATAGGTACAAAGAGATCTATGTCCTAGACCAGATGGTGTGACCTTGGGCAACTCACAGCCTCTCTGAATATCATGTGTAAAATGACATTACTTATGGCTCTAACAATGTATTGTTATCTGAATTTTGATTAATGAATGATGGTTTTCACTTTTTCCCTATTCCACCTTTTGTTAAGAGAATGTCAAAGAAAAGATCAATGTTAATCAAATTTGCTCAGAAACATTTAGGGTAATTTTTAAATATTTTGATTGTAAATTCTGATGAAGGTTGAAATTTGGATCTTATTTTGTTTCTCCTTGCATAATTTTTGTTATATTGTTATTTCTTTTTTCCATACAAAGCCATAGGAAAACAAAAAATATGGAACTTTTCCTTTTTTACTCTACTAGGAGTATTGGTGATCTGCAAGTGACAGTGAATAGCTGAGAAATTTAGTTATGAGGTTGTATGAGAGCTGACAGACACGCCTATGAGTACTGTAAAGATTAAGGGATACCTCAGAGATACCAGAATACACCGGAAAGTCAGTTGGGGGATATTGGATGACATTAGAAGGAAAAAAAGTAGAGATGGATGAATAGAAGCATTAAATACACTGTGTAACCTTGGGCAAGTTACTTAATCTTTCTGTTTCAGTTTCCACATCTCTAAAATTCAGCTAAAAACAAAATGTTATGAGGATAAACATTAGATTATATAATAATCTTATAATTATTAACTATTATTTTTGGGGGCCAGCTGTAGCCCAGTGGATAGGGCACCGGTTCACCACATGGGAGGCCCCGGGTTCAGTTCC
>PVKH010015314.1:0-15818 GCA_004027955.1 Chaetophractus vellerosus | reverse complement strand
TCTTATCATTTAAAACTTGTCACTATTCCTCCTGTTTTCTCTCCTTAGAAAAGTGGAATTATATCCCTAATTCACAGATTATAAAAATTATAAATGCTAGGCTGAAAAAAAAGCTTTATATATCACACATAAAAATGAATTCTGCATTGAACACCGAACAGCAATATGCAGCAAGAGGCATAAGGTAGTGCACTCTTTTGACCCAGTAAGTCCATCTCTAGAAATTTATCCCAAGGAAGTAATTCATTAAATGTCAAAAGATATATATGGAAAGTAATTCATTAAATAAATATAGAAAATAGCAAAATTAGAAATAATTTGAAATACAAATTGACCTCAATTTGGATGCCAGCTTTGTCACTTACCATGTATGCAGTCATGGGAATGTTTCTTAACCTTTCCTAGCCTCAATTTCATCAAAAAATGGATATAATAATATCTATCTCATAGGACTTGTGTTAATAAATATAAACATAAAGTTAATAAGTATAAAGAATCTAGCTCAGGGTTTCACACATAATAAACAACTGATAAATGTTAGCTAAGCAAATTGGCATGACGCAACATTATTATTATGACATGGCACCATAATAGAATATTTTCTAATTATGAAGGTTTATATAAACATGTGGGGTTTGGTGCTAGGTCAAATCTATAAACTCTCATAAAAAGGCTAAAATAAATCCAAATTTTCTTTAAAATGCTGTGTAGAGTTATGATAATCTTACTTGAGTACAGTTTGTGCCAATACCGTAACAGTAAATTTAAGATATTGGTGACTAGTGAACCAGTAAGAGAGTAAGGAACATTTATTGAGCATCATCTCTAAATTTTGCACTCTGACTCTTGCTACAGTTGAAGACAATAACCTCTTATATAGCAGTTTACAATTTACAGGGCATTGTCAAGTATGTGATTACAGCAATTCATAGATTTTAGAAGTGAGGGCCTTAAGGCTCTTGGAACTGGTGCTTTTGCCAGAGGATTGTGTGGTAGATTGAATTATGTACCCCAATTTAGACGAGGGTTCTTAATCTTAATCCACATTCCTGTGGGAGTGAACCCATTGTCAACAGGGCCTCTTAAAGATGTTATTTTTAGTAAGGTACAGCCCAACTGAATGAAGGTGGGTCTTAACCTGGATTATAGGGGGCCTTATAAGAAGCCAGAAGCAGGAAATGAGTGGGCATCCAGCAAAGGAGAGGACATTTTCATGTGATGAGAAGCAGAAAGGCAAGCCAAGGAAACCTAAGGATTGTGGCAAATCAGCACCAGAATTCCGCCAACCCTGGGAGGAAGCAAGCCTTCTCACCTCTGAAACCAAGAGCCAATAAATCCCTGTTGCTTAAGCCAATGCCTTAAGTGATATTTGTCATAGCAGCCTGGCAAACTAATACAGAATGTAAGGTAGAGATAGGACTAGAAACTGCCTTGTGGTTTTCAGTCCAATACATTTATGCTGTTCTGTAAGAGTTTGAAAATATTTCTGAAATTGTTCACAAAACCTGTCCCCTTATCTTGAAATCATGGTATGTTCCATGCAACACACATTGCATCAAAGTGCAAATAAGTGAATGTTTATGGTCTTCACATTTTTAAATGTGGGAGATTCATCCTAATTTTTGTTTAGCACAACATTACTTAAAATGTGATCTGTGGAAAAACAGTGCCCAGAAACTCTGTGAAAACACTATACAATATTCAAAGAATGCTGTAGCGTGTTGTCACATGAGCAAAAGCTTCTTAAAACCTCTGTGAAATCTTACTGTAATGAAGTCTCCTGCTAAATTTTGCCTAGTCCTGTGATTCTCGAAAATATTTGGCCATTGAAAATTTTTTTCAGAACGCCTATTAATATTCCATGGAGTGAATCAGAGCTCACTTTCAAAAATGCTGGTTTAGCCATGCCTTTTCAAATATTCCCTAGAAGTTATCCGATAAGCTGAGCAAGGCATTTCACTGCTGATTTTTCCTAGTGTTTCAAATAGCCCAAGGAAGAAGGTTACCCAGCTTGGTTGGAGAGTGAGTCTCCAGTCAGAGAGTATGTCTTTAGAGACCAGAACGCCTGCCCAGACAGCATTAGTCTTCAGAGCTTTCTATTTCCCCATGGTATGCCTCATCCTCATTTACTGCAGCTGCCACTGGAAGACTGCTTTGAAGACAACACAAGCCTGGGCTCCCCAACCTCTCCTACTCCTTCAAATGATGCAGATCTACCTCCTTTACTCCAGACCACATTTCTCTATGTTAAGATGCTTACCCTTCTTAATGGACTTTAATGGACCCACTGTAGATACCTTTTGAAGCATCTATACAATTCACAAAGATCTCATCTCTCAGAAAACCGTTTCATATCCCACAAATCTGGGCTAATACACATGTATTGAGACTCTGCCCCTGCATTCCTTACTATATTGGTCAGGCCCAGTGTGGATACCTGACCACCGATGCTAAGCCAACTTTCAGAAATGTGGTTAGGAGAGAGCCTGGTCTAGTTCATCATTTGGAGAGAGGTGATTTGAACTTGGGAGCAGAGGGTTCCTCCCCTCACTACACACACACACAGACACACACACACACACACACAGATCACCTCTCTATTCAGCCACATATTCTAAGAAGCATGGGAAGCTGATAAGCCTAGAGAGAACATGGAACCATCTCAAAGAAGCACAGACCAGAGACTATGCAGCCCAAGAGAGAGAGAGAGACAGACAGACAGACAGACAGACAAAGGGACTAAAAAATGTTTTCTGTTTCTGATAGCTTCTCTCTATATGCTACCCTACATTTTGCATATTGATTTGTTCACTTACTTTCTTCTTGGATTAAGAGACATTTCAATTACTTTCCAATAAAGTAGCTTATGCAAGTTAGAAGTATGTTTTTGTTACCTGCAACCAGAATATCCTTAATTAAGATAGAGCTGGAATTGCAGAGCACATGTAGGTCAGTGGTTGAGTGCCTGCTTTGATTGTATGAGGTCCCAGGTTCAATACCCAGTATGTCCAAAAGAAAAACAGAGTTGTAATGGATAAACATGCCACTCCCTTTTCTTATTAGCAAAGGTCTCCTAATTAGGAGACAATGTCTCAGATGAAAGACCACAGTGGTTGGCATTCCAGGCACTGTGGCAGACCAGCATGAGGGCCTGTTAGGCCTTTGAAATTGCATTGTCTAGAGAGCTGCCTTTTCCATCTCTACATAGACCTGGCCCAGGACTATATAGACTCAGATATAAGCAGTCCACTAGCTGCAGTAGAGGGCAGGTAGGGTGAACATCTCCAAATATGCTAGAATATGCTAGAATTGCATATGGAGTCTACACATTTCTTCTGCTTCTTTCCATCCTCCTCTGCTCAGCCTGAAGAGTCCCTGAAATTGTGACTTCACCCCAAAATGCTAAGAGATTCTCATTCACAGTTCCTTTCTTGGGATATATTTTAAAAACTTTTAAGCATGACAACTAATTGTTGAGGTAATGGATTAGGAAAGAGTTGCTTCAGAAGATCAACAGGATCCCAGGAAACAATGGGTCAAAGGGAGCCCAGCCTTGGGCAGGAGACCAAGAGCATATAGAATGCACAAATAAAGCACCCACTTCTCACAAACTCTAGTTACCTTTTTAGTGGGTACTTACATAGGAATGGGCATCATTAGCTGGTGTCCACTGACACTAAGGCCCCAGGCAAGCCAGGCACATGGCCCTCTCTTCTTTTCCTCCTTATTGGATTCCAGAATTTAAGTCCTCAATGTGCATAAATGTGTATTGCCTCTTGAAATCTCTGCATTATTCTTTCATTGATATTTAAGTTCCTGTGTGCAGGGTTATTCTCCCAGAATCAAATTATGGAGGGGTCTAGGAAAAAATATATATCCATAGAGTTATTACTTAGAGCCATAATCAGGTCAGGGTTGTGTTCCAGGTCACTAGTCATTGATATTATTAGGGTAATATATATATATGTGCATACATAATTTAGTTCATGCCAACTTAAAGTATTCACCTGTCTCAGAAATCATAGCTCATCCCCTCACTACACACACAAACACACACACACAAACACACACAGGTTCCCTCTCTTCTTCAGTCACAGCCAGAATGGAAAGGTCACCCCTAGCCAAATGGCCTTTTGATAAAGATAGATTAAGGGAGAAGTAGTCACACAGGATCCCTCTGCCCGCTCTAACCCTCCCCTCTTATATGGATTTGAGAAGAATTTTGAAGACCTCTAATTTTGTCTTGGCTTCTATATGTAAGGTATTTTTCTGACGTTTATCAGGAACTCTGCTGTACCTTAGATTTCTTCTGGATCCTTCTTAGTGCACTGAGTACTGAGTTAGCTCATGAATAAATGAAAGAACAACTGAATCTACAAGTATCACAATATATAATATAATACCATTTTTAGCATTGTGTCCGGCACAGTAATAATTTAGACAAATGATATATTTCCTTTCAGAATCATCAGACCTCTGCCCTGTTTTCTCTGCCTCACTCATGCAATTGTTTTGCCTTTCTCTTTAGCCAGATGCGACAGAGAGAAATCAATTCAGTATTCATTGCAAAGGAAAGAATTTGCACTACTTAATTTGACAGCCAGTTGTATGTAAACAGATCAAAAAATTTGAGCAAGCCCCAAACATCAATAGACACACCACTGTGCTGGGAGGAAATGCACACTACAGGGGAAAAAAGTTTCAGAAAAGGATTGTTGCCTGGTGACCTAATTCAGAACTGCCTTTTTCCCCAGAAGTTCATGTACGAAGCAAATTTGAAGCAAAATGGGGCATGTCAGAGAGAGCTAGTAGTAAGGGAGTAGAAGAAAGGCGGATTCATTCAATACCAGAGCTCTTTCAGACCATCTTAATGGAATTTTGTCCCCAAAAGGGTCAAAAAGTCTGATGAAGAAAAGAGAAATCGAATTTTCAATGTTTCCGAAATAGCAACTTTTTCTCTAATAGAACACCATGGATATTGAAAAGGAAAGTAGCGATGATGGAATGCTTTGAATGAATGATGAATTTGTAGCATGTGTGATGGAATGCTTTATTATTTTTATGATATTTTAGAGTAGAGGGCTGCTTATCAGAGTTTGCTCTTTGTGGTTCAGTAAGTCAGTTGCATTAAAGTGGGGGGAAGTGATTTAATAACCCTAGACTCAATCATTTTTCCTTTTGAATTTACTTTGGACCCTTTTGGAAATCTTTGAATATTTTCATCAAACTGTTGGTTATTTTATATTGCATAAAAAAGAAACCCTAAGCATTTAATCCTACATGATAGAAAAATAAATACATGAATAAAGAAGGAAAGGCAATAATGATCTCAAGAGGAGAAAAATGAGGAAAGAAAAAGCAGGTAGGAAACTGCTTCAAAGGCTGATGAATTTATGTGTTATTCAAGCATTGTGTGCAGAGCTTGACAGCAGTGTTGAAGAATACAACCTGAGCAACTAAACAAATCCAATTACCTAAACTTGGTACCAAGAGACTTGCAGAACCTTGGGCCTGGGAAGGAAGTTAAAGGGCAGAGACCACAAGCTGGCTGTCCCCAGATGTGCTGGATTGATCCTCAGAGGTCTTTGAAGGTTTCCTGAATGTGACAACTTCCAGACTGGAAGTATATGCGCCAATCCACCCAGCCCCACCAGTACTTACAGTTTCACCTCCAGATGGTTGTTTCACTCAATGTTACAACCCATTCTCTGAAGATGTTTGAGTTAGTGATTCCTGATCTAGAGCAGTTGAAGTAACCAAGGTCTACAGAGAATAAATGTTTTTTCACAGTTACCCAAGTGGTGACAAAAATGAGAGATAAAACACTAGCACCCTGACTCTGTGTGCATACAGGTGTGGGTAAAATATACACAGGCTCACAATCATTTTTCCACAATTCTGAAATCTAAAATATTTTTATAACTCATAGTGGCAAAACCTGACCAGATATAGCCTATTAGTTAAATATTCATGTTTCACTGCAAGAAAAGCACACAGCAATAATGTGTTTGATTACAGGTATACTTATAATATATAAAATACCTATTTCTAAAATGTGAAAAATGTGGAAGGATTTTAGATAAAGGGCTTTGTACAACTTACACGCACACACAGGAAAAGCTTTCAAAAAATATATATCACAGAAGCATTTAACTCCCACGTCACTAGTGGGCTATATTCTCTGAAGAGTAACATCATATGTATATATATATTTAACTCAGAACACAAGGCTCTTCTAAATTCAATTATCCCAGCCTTCCTCTTTCTTATTTCTCTTTTCCTTTCCTTTATTTGTCAAATAATGGTAACTGTGTGTTGTTCTATAGTAAGCCTTCCATTAAACAGCTGGACCACAGTAACTGCAATTCTCAGCTAACTCCCACTCCCACATTCCCACCCTGGCGCTGCCTTTGCAAACCCATCTATTAGGACTTTTCTCTCAACCCCTATGGATAAGTGTCTTGGTGAGGTCCCATAATTATTCTGCTTACCTTTAGATAATGAAAAGTCCTCAGGTCAGTTTTATTTCTAAGAAGAGTCTATATTAATAATAATAAGTTCATGCTGGTATAATAATAAAAATTTCCAGTCTTTATTCATAGCTAATGCTTCTCCTTTTCCCCAGGTTGGGCTGGTGCAAGCTGGATAGCTTGCATTCTTCTCTTTTCCTCTGTTAGCTCTTCCTTCCTCAAACTTGCTCATTTTGCCTCTGACTCCCCCTGAGCTGTGGGAGAAGTAGGAAGGAAGGGAGGGAGGGTAGGTGAGGGGGTAGGAAAGGTCTTACTTAACTACACTGTTTCTCTCTGGTCACGTAGGAATTTTGAAGCTTAGTCTCTCAAGGGGTGATTTCTAGATTATTTGGAGACACCTTCCCTTCACTAGGGAAGTTTCCTTAATGCCAAGGAAGTCTCATTTAGTTGGCCAACTAGGTAAAAATTTGCTCTCCTTATTGGGGATCCATCACCCTCCTTGGGCAAAGTCCTTTAAAGACAATTACAGACTGGCTCAGAGTAGCTCATGCCTGGTCCACAGGAACCCTCGAGTATTCTTTGCCTGGACAAACACTGGTAGCACACACTGGTCCCAATGCAGGCAGCTCATTTAGTTGTCTGGCGAAAAGCTCCAGCTCTGTCGCCCTTAATTTTATCCAGGGCTGTCAGATATCAGTACACTGTGCCCGCCAAATCCAAACGGTTCTCTTGGAGTTCCCTCTCTCCTACTTTGTCTGAAGCTGGGATGGAGGACCCTCCCCTTTCACCAAGGAAGAAGATGTGTAATGCCCAGGGCAATAACAACTCTCTCCAAAGAATTCCTCCAATTCCCAATAATTCCAGGTCTTTTATGCCTTCAAAATGGATAAAGCACTAAGGGTTGAAAACAATGCTTTTAACGTACTTCTCAACCACCATTGCATAGATAGTTCAGCACTTTGCTTTGGCATATGGGGTGATTGCCACTTATGGTCTTGAAGCTCAACCAAATATTAAAAAGAAAGAGTGATATTTTAATATCCAGTCACATGGAAAGGTCCCTAACCTCCCCCTTCACACACACACACACACACACACACACACACACACAATCTTATTTAGAAAAAAAAAGGCATCTTAGTCTTTCACTTACTTCAAATTAAAAGTAAATATCTTTATTCTTATTTTCCTAATAAAAAAACACACTCTGTATCCAGGACACAGGTTAAATAGGAACTAAATATTGTATAATTTCTGGGAAGCTTGTTTATTTTGAATTGACATTTTTGTTAGCTTGCTGAACAATTAGTTTGTGCATTTATTCTTTGATTCAAAAATAATTGTGTTCTGTGACGTTCACTTAGGTGACATGAATACTAAGATATAGTTCCTGTCCTCACTGAAGTCACAATATAGTGATAACACATGTAATTATACTAATAAGTGATACATATTATGACAGCAACATGGATAAAATCTTATGGCACTAGAGAGGGAGGAGAAATAGAGGACCTCAGTGCAGGGAAATTAGGAGAGTTTGCCAAAGGAAGTGATATTTAAGTAAGTCTATAAAAGGCAGGAAGGTTTGAGCTGGGTGAAAACAGGAAAAGGCATTTCCAAGTATCAGTAACAATATGAGCAAATGCAGGGCTTGAGTCTGTGACATGTGTAGAGGGGATTGGAGAAACTAGAATTTACTGCATGAAAATAAGCTCCCAACTCCAAAATAGACATATATATTATTTTTATTTAATCCTCATTTTGCAGATCAGAAAATTGAGACCCAAAGAGACTACTTCAAATTCATAGGTTCTAGATGGAGTGAAGAACACATTTGTAGGTAAGTTTTGATGGCATCAGAAGTTAAAGTTCATAATTTCAATATGTGTTTAATGACTTGTCTGACTTTTCACCTGTAGTTATGTAAAATATTAAATTTGACTCCTTTTCCCATTACCATTAGATTATTATTAGAAAATTAGAAATTAGAAAAGCCACTGAGTTCAATATATTAGAAGGCATACACAAAAGTGATTATTAGGTACCCAGATCTCCCATTGATCTAGGGTTATTAGCCACAGCAGGTAGAATTCTTATAGAATATAATCAGACTTTTACATGCCACATCATAGTTACACTTTCACTGCTTCCATGAAATGTATTCAAAGGAAGAAACAAGAACCAATAAAGCTCAAGTTCTGTAGGAAATGTGGATTTGAAGAAGGTTTTAATATTTGTAGTGTTAACTTGTGGGGCTGGAACTCCATTCCAGTTTGGGAAGGAAGTATTTTTGGGGTAGGGTGAAAGGAAGATATGATATACAGCTGATAAATAGGCTCTGAAAGTGAGGATGACAGATGCCTGAAATCAGGGAACTTGTGGTAACAGAGAAGATAAAATGTTCCCTAGAAAAACCTATTTCTCTCTTTTCCTTGGATACATGGAAGTATCCTTGAATCCAAGCAGCTCCTACTATTTTAAAAAGATATACAATATCAAGGTAACAAAAAGACTGTAATTGATTTGGTTATTGATGGTTCAGGATCTGAGTGTGGAGGTCCATTCCAAGGAGCAGTAACTTCACATGCGGTTCAGATTCCCAAAATCCTCTGTTTTAGTTTGTTAAAGGTTACTAATGCAATATACCAGAAATGAGTTTGCTTCTACAATGGGATTTATTAACTTAAAAGCTTACAGTTCAGAGGCTGGAAAAAAGTCCAAATCAAGGCATCAGTTGAAGCTCTCTTTCCAAAGGTTGGCTGCCGGCAGTCAGGCACATGGCGGTGTCTGTTTGTCTCTCCCCTCTCCTCCAGGCCTCACAGCTTTCAGCTTCGGGATGCTCCATCTGTGGCTTTTCTCTCTCCTGGGTTCATGGATTTCAACTTCTGGAGGCTTCTCTCTGTCTCTGCACCTTTTTCTGTGTCGGTGGCTTTTTATTCTTCCATTTATAAAAGAGTATTAAGACCTACTCTGGCCCTATGGAGGTGATCTAATCAAAATGAAGTTTCCTTAATTGAAGCTAATCAAAAGGTCCCACCTATGATAGCTTTACATTCACAGGAATGGATTAGCTTAAAAACAGGATTTTCTGGGATCCACCCAGCTTCAAACTGTCACATCCTCTGACAGTTCCACTGAGAAAGAATCGGAAAAGGAAGGAGAGTGGCTGCTTCAATCAGTCAATAGCTTACTATGTCCTAGGCCATTGTGAAGCACTCACGTTCACCCTGTTCCCAGTCAGCTACAGATCTCAATTTCAGACAGGAAAGACATGGAGAAGCCAAGAGGAAGTGTGGCAATGAATATCAAGTTGTTAATCATCTCTTTTTATAGCAATTCATTATGTATGACATGTGCATTTCCCAGAAAGAATAATGCTACATGTAGTTTGCTAGAAACCCTTTCAAATTAAAAAGTCAGTATAGCTGTTACCTGTATTGGGAAGATTTTAGTATTAAAATTGGTTGTTGAGGCATGTCTCACCTGTAGCATGCCCGTACCCATGTCTGGGGTGTGTACTTATTTCTTTTCTCATTTCTTAATAAACTTTTTACTCCCTTACCTACCCTAAAAAAAGTTTTTTTAATTAGTTATTGAAATTCTTATGAATCTAAGTAAGCAAACGAGTATAATATTTCTTTCTAACTAATTTCTTAAGAAATAAAACTTTAAGGAATCTATAAAAGCCTTTAGAATGTGCTTTATATGTAAAAAATAAAAAAAATGAAGACAGCCATCTGATGGCATTGGGGATGCTGATTATTTTATCAGTAATGCTATAAATTCTGCCCTCCTGAGGAGAATTAAAATATTCATTCCAGATTGCTCTTAGGAAATCATATTATATGCTTCCTGTGGAGATGGTGAAAGATGTCAAACCCCATGAAATCCCCTAGAATTAAACGCATACACACACATTATTCCCTAGTGAAAAATTGCGTTTACTATATTGTAACGTGTTGAGTGGGTTGCAAATGAAGTTTCCTTTCATTCCATGTTTTTTTGTTATTGTTTCCATATAGTAATGTGTCTTGTTAAAAGGAAAAAAAGTAAAATATGATCTAACATTCACAAAAAACAACACTATTGTATTCGTCAGCCACAGGCGTGCCTTTTGAAATATACCAAAATTGGTTGGTCTTTATAAAGGGTATTTATTTGGGGTAGAAGCTTACAGTTACCAGGCCACAAAGCATAAATTTCTTCCCTCACCAAAGTCCACGTGTTGGAGCAAGACAGCTGCCGACGTCTCCAGTGTTCAGGCTTCCGGGTTCCTCTGTTCCCGGGGCTGTGTTTCTCTCTGGGCTTAGCTTCTGTTTCCTCCACAAGTTCAGCTGTAGACCGTGAGGTTCTCTATGCATTGTGTCTCTCCACAAGGCCAGCTGTAGACTATCCAGCGATCGGCTCACTCCAACATCAGAACTGTTTCTCAAATCTGCTTCTCCAAGTCTCTGTCTTGCTTTTTATACTTGAGACCACACCCACCGAGGGATGGGGCTCAACGCCCTACTCAATGCAGCCCAGTCAACACCCTAATCATAAACCAATCATGCCCAGATGAACAGATGAGTTTACAAGCATAATCCAATTTATATTTTTGGAATTCATAATTACATAAAACTTAAACCATTACAACTATTTATAAAAATTTAATGATTTAATAAAGTTAAAAAAAATGTTTTTAATGTGGACTATTAAAAAATTCCTAAAGAGAAATTAGAGTCCTACCTTACCCCAGTTCTGGCTGTCATGGCATGTGGGAGGCAATGAGAGACTTTCACTTTGCATTCTTTCATTGCCATCCGAAAGACCAGATATATTTATATCTCGATAATTATAAAAGGTAGGCCTGGCTGGCATTAATATGATCCCATTGGGAGAAATGTGGGACAAATTATTAATGTAAATAGTGGATAAATCTTCAAAAGTTTGCTAGCTAGTAGCATAGGATTGGAAAGGACTCTAACCCAGCCTTTCTACCAATATTGAATTTGTTCCCACAGTTTTCCAATCAGATGGTGGTAGAGATTCTATCAATACACTCAAGGTATGTGGCAAAGTGAGTTGTGTATCTCAGACAAAAAAGTTCTTTAATCCAATTTCTGACTCTGTGGACCCATAGCAAATAGGAACTTTTGAAGATATTATTTTTTAGTTAAGTTGGGGCCAAGTGAATCAGGATGGGTCTTAATCCTATTACTGGAATGAGTTATTGACTCAAGTTAGTGCTGTTGGCTGGGGAATAGGTTGACACTGTGCTCAAGATAATTACTTCAATTGTTCATATCAACCTAGTCAGAAGTGAACAAGATTGAAGTAAGGTAATCAAAAGGCACTGGATGACTGGGGAGCTAAAGTGAAGTAGAATGGCAAAGAGCCATCTGTTTAAATCACAGCATAGTCTATCTGAAAATCTGATTAGTTAAAATATGTAAATTAGCAGAGAGGTCACAGCAAGCAATGAATAATGGAAAAATCTAGATAGCTGGATCAAGAAAATAGGAATGATCCCTGCTAAGTATGTACTCACCTTAGGAAATAGCTTTTGATCTTAGAAAGAACATGGAATTTACAGTCACTGGTTATGAATGACCTTGGAAAAACCATCTCACCTCCATAAGGTACATACTTTCCTCAGTTGTATTGGGCATAGTGATACTAGCTGCTCAAAGGTGGTTCAAATAAGATAACATATTTCAGAGCAGTTGATAATATGTAAAGTGCCACTGATATGTTTTCCTTGTAAGCATTGCCTTTGTCCTAACTTAAGGTTACAGTCAGGTGACCAAGATTAGAATCCTGCAAGCAGGATTGCAATCCTGACTCAGCATTTCAGCCTCTATATAACATACACTTCAGTTATTCTGCCACGCTTAGACCCAGGAGAGATGCTAAGAATTACAAATCACTCTTTTATAATTTGATCACTACTGGACATCTATGTTGTGATATAGATTATATAATAAAAACTTAAGTAGATGTTTCCCCCACAGTGTAAAGATATAATCTCTAGGTCAGTTAATTCAGTGCATGAAATTACTACACCTTGGACACCAGAGGCTAATAATGGAGGGAGGGAATTAGTTGGTTTTATGAGTGTTCTTTGTTTATGGCTCACCACTAATTCCTATGGTTTGGGATTAATGTATTGCGACTCCAAGAGTAAATAAATGATGGATAGGCTGAAAAGCATTTTTGTTTGTTTTTCTTAAACATGAATTTTGAGGTGGCTAGATAAATCTTGAGACATTTGGAATTCTACCATCAATTTTACTTTATATTTCTCCTTTTTCTTTAAAAAGAATAATGTACTTATTCATATAGTAAATTACTGTTCATTATGTAGCTGTAAGGCAGGTCAGAATAGGGAACTGGGAAAGGCGAAGGGGGTAGGGAAGTGAGCACAACATCTCAGGGGTAACAAAAAGTATTCTAGACTGCCAGAGCCGAGCTATTGTGAGCAGCCAGGCCTGAATTATTACTTGTGAAATTCAGAAAATCAGTAATAACATTTTGTTCTCCCCAACTGGCTGGGACAGAACAAAGTGGCCCCAAGCCCTTCCCTACCAACTGAAGTCACAAGGTGAGAAGACCCTCCCTTTCATATCTCAATAACTAAGTTATAAAAGAAATTATTATGTTGGCTATTGCAGTGGAGAGTTATAATGGCCCTTGTAAACAGTTCCAACAAGTATCTAACCAATAGATAAATAAATAAAGAGATGGCTGCTATAAATGAGTAATACCCTTAAATCCTACCTTAGCAGGAAGATGTATGGATGTATGGATAGTTGGAGGAATAATTCTGAATTCATTCACATATATCTGTGGGATATTTGAATTCCATGTCTGTTGTAAAATCTGTCCTCATTGCAAGTCTTCAATTTCCAAAACTGATGTCTTTAAAAAAAATAGTTGGAACTATAAAAGTGCATTAGTTCTGCAAGAAAGAGTGCAGATAAGAGTCAAGCATTTAACTTTATAGAGACATGGGTGAAAGAAATACCAGTGAAAGAAACAGAAGAGGGGGAAAAAATCAATAGCAGGGAAGGGAAGAAGAACAGTGTAGCAAAACAAACAAAGGAATAAAGAAGAGACAAAGAAGAGCTTCCGAAAGGTGGGTGGAAGCTATAAAAACTTCAACTAGTGGAGCGCAACCAAAGTGAATGAGAAATGTGGGACTGCACAATTAAGGTCAATTAGAAATGACTGACTGACCTGAGTCATTTTTTTTTTACATTTTGCACTTTAAGACCTTTCCATTGCTGAAGGTGTTGAGATATATGAACTATCCCTAAAGTGTTTAAAATGTTCTTATGATCTCTTAATTTTCAGAATTAGCTATGTCTCTCAAATTTGGGTAGGTGAGTTTTAAATGATTTACAAAAATTAGCAATGAGGAAGGAGACAGGGAGGGTCAATATTTTATAGCCAGAGTACTATTGCTTTATAAGCAAATGGAGGAAACCCCTTCCAAGAGCTCTATGAGATTTATTTGGACTTGCTTTACATTATTTTACCTCCTAAAAAATACTGACTGCTTTGAAAAGATATGTTGGCATAATAGCTCAATCAGACTATTAGTTGGAAACTGGATTTAGAGTAGAGGGTCTACTGCTGAAAACTCAAATTATCTTAAGCTACTACATCAAAAAAAGTCAATCTATTATTGCATATAGAATTTAGGCAGCACTCAAATCCTTTCAAAAATGTTTTATTCGTGTTGTAGAAATTCTAACATTCTTTCAACCATTGGTACATTTGCCCTTTTAAAACTTTTTAAAAATGTATTAATTAAGGCTGTAAAAAATGTATATAAAACCTGCATATAAACTCACATGATATAAATGTATGTGTGTGTAGTTTTTTTTTTTTTTACCAGTAAGTCTAAATTCTACATATACCTGTTTTTTGCTTGTAGCAGTTTCTTACCAGCATTGAGGATTACACAGGGCCGGAAAAGTTTGCTAAGTATCCATTTAGTAAATCTAGCCTTTTGTTGAAGAAATCAAACCTGCTTCAAAAGAGGGAAGAAATAACTTGCATTTTAGTAGCTGTTTTTGGAATGGTATAAAAACTATTCAAAATCTTAGTCATATCTTTATTATCATTTCCAATCACTCTTTTGGAAGGGAAAAAGTTAAATGTATGGCTTCAGGGCTATCAGTAAATGTGCTTTGATATTTGAAGGTAGGGCACAGAAAACACTCCACAATCCCTTCACTTCTAGGTAGAGAATCACCCACTTCAATGCAATGATGTTTCCTCTACATCCTCTTGGGTTCTTTGAAATATATCATACATGAGCTAATATGATGAATAAAACATGTATTTTTGACAAATGAGTGATTTTTACCCTTAAAAGCATCACTGATTTTGTTGGAAAATAACAACGTGTTTGCTGGGGGCGGGGCCATATTTGCCAGAAGAAGAATGGAGAAGTGAAAATCAGGTAGCTGGGCTCAAATTCTGGTTCTGCCCCCAACTGTAAAGGTTACAGGGCTACAAACTCTAAGGCCCCTTTGAAAATCTAGCCATCTGGTATCATTGCCTTGGGGTATCTGATTATATTAGTTATTTTTGAATTTTTCCATTTCTTTGGCTCAAATTCTTTCAAACCAGAAATGTCTCTATACTTATTAGTTTCTGGTGATCATGAAGTGAATTAAAATACGTAAAGCATCTAGAGTGATGCCAGACATATAGTAAGCACCGAATTGGTGCATATCGTCTGTGCAAGCTTCAAGAAGGAAAGGTCTTTATTTTACTTGTCACTGTGTTCCTGGGTCTATAACAGTCTGTCATACTGAAGTACATGAATTGGACCCAGAGAAGCTTTCACTGTATTTAAGTTCACCAGCAACCTGGTATAGTGTAAAAGATCCAAAATGGTAATCATTCAACTGAGAGTATTAGTGAAAAAAACTGTTTTACTTAACTAGAAATTGTCTACGGAATTTTTCATGTCACTCACCAGGCCTAAGACTCATTTATTTGTGGGTAAAATCAGTTGATTAGATTAGATAATCTATAATGTCTTTCCCAGCATTACATTTAGCTTTGAAATATAAATTGATTTCCAGAGAGATATTTTAAGTGAGGGCTGAGGACTTGCTAGAAATTTCTCTTAGAAGAGATCTCAAACTACAAGTATGTACACAAGGCCTGCCATTCCAATTATCTTGTGAGTCTAATATCACCTGTTCAATATTAGTTCATCTTTAGGTCTGGATTTACAGATATCTCATTCTTTGAGGTTAGAAAATTCTGGGCAGCTGCCACAAAGAGATGACTAATTTTGGGTGATAGAAACTAATTCTTATCTCTGTTGGTTTCTAGGTCCTTTGT
>PVKH010015313.1:0-16136 GCA_004027955.1 Chaetophractus vellerosus | reverse complement strand
AAGAAAAGAGCATCTATAGATAAAAATATTTTTGCCCATTGAAATAACTGTAACTAAAGAACAAGATAATTTTCTTTGGTAATCACCGACAATATCTGACCTCAAATGAGGACATCTCCAGTCAATAAAACAAACAAACAAACAAACATGACACCAGAATGTATGGCAACAGTTCTGGGGCTTATGTCTATGCTGAGGCATAGTGCTGAATGGTAAACCGTTTAGAAACATAAACAAGCAGGGGTTCTCAACCATTTGTCCCCACACCATTCACACGAGTACCATTCTTGCGTTGGTAACATTTTTCATTGAATACAGTCATTCTTACTAGGAAAAGTAGAAGTACCACTCTCTGACACGAGGCCACTTTATCCTCAGCTTCTACTTTCTGTAATACGAGAAATGGTGCAAAAGAATAACAAAGGCATAGAAATAGGAATGCATATAGCATGTTAAGTGAACCACAAATAATCAATTGGGATTAGAACACAGAGAATACAAGAGAGGTAAAACTGGAAAAGCAGGTTTGGGCATGCTGGCTTGAGGAGTTTACTGAATACAATTGGCAAACAGAGTGTCATTACATGTGACTTTAACATTAATCTGGCAACTGTACAGAAGGGCTAGGGTTGGGGAAGAGTCTGAGGATGATCAATGGCAATGTTCTATGAGTGAGGTAACGAAGAGCTGATCTAGAATGGTGGCCACAGGGAAAAACAATGCAGAATCTATGGGAATTGGCAAATGTCTAGATGTCCAAGATGAGGGAGGAGTCAAAGATAACTGGTACCAAATGGGAGAACATATCTTCTACTGGATATACTATATTTGGAGAATCAATAGTTCCAGAGAGGTCTCAGAATTTGGTCTGAATTGGGCAAGAAAAGCTGGAGCTGTCCTAAGGATTTGAAGACATCACCATGGAGGTAATTCACATAAATGTTTTGGCTGAAGCAATGAATGCAAATGAAGTCCCATAACAAGGAAAATGTACAGAAAAAAGAGGTCTAAACAAAAATTAATTCAGATCAACTAATATTTTTAAAAAATAATGTATACTAACCACTAATTTGGGGGCAATTTTCACACTTAGGTGTCGGAAGGGGATAAAGCAAAGAAATAATAATAAAAAAAAGAATGGCTGAAAATCAGAAGAAAAAGGGTGCAGACAAATTCAAGTAGTAAGTAATAGTCATACAAAAGGTAGAGAAAGATAATAATTAAGAGAAGGCCACTGGTTTGGGGGAAAGATCACAGTGGACTCTTCAGAGTAAGAGCTGTAAGAAGTAACAGAGGTAGAAACAAATTTCTAAGGGACTAAGAAATAACTGGGTTAAGAGGTTGTGGATAGACACTATATAAAACACTTTTCCAAACTCTATCTCTGCCTCCCTCCTCCCCATCTCTCTCTTTAAGTGCTAGAAAAAACTTGAGTGCTTTGGTGTTTTGATAGGTAGAGATGGAATTAGTGGAGGAAGAGACTGAAGATGCAAAGAAGGGACATGATTATTAATAATATAAGGCCTAAAGGGAGTAGGACTAATTATTGGCCAAGTGGATAGGGATTACTTACTCAGAGCCAATTGCAAAGAAAGGAGATTTTGATTTGAGAGTGGAGAAGTATGAGACACTCAAAATGGATTGCAGTTCAGTCTTCTAAACAAAGTGGATGAGAGCACAAGCTGGAATTATGGGGTCGAAATTGCTAGCTTACAACTTGAATGTTGTGAAAAGAGTCAAGAAAATGCAGAAGGTTTGGCGTTACAAAAAATTTTGGATCCTTTTAGAGTTCTATAACTCTAACATTGATCTCTCATAAAATTAATAATGCTCAAGTTAAAAAAAGTACTTTAAAACATGCTGTTTGATATTTATATAGTGCTTTACATTGATCTACTACATTTGATGTTTTACAATAACACCTGAAAGAAGGATAGGTACTAGCATTTCTATTGCATAGACGAGGAAACTGAAGTATACAGATATCACCTTGCATCAAAAAGAACACTATACCTCTATCTCATAGGACCATCATAAAAATTAACTGTTTTGAAAGCCAAATACTCAAGGTATCTCAAGGTCTCATTTTCATTCTCAATGCCCTCAAAATACATAGTCCAGATGAAAGAAAAGAGAAAGAATAAAAGTATAGATTTAGTTGGGCTGCAGATTGAAGGCATATGAATTTTCAGTATTAACATACTGTCATGCTAAATTAAGGTAAAGCACCTACCATCTGCCTTCATTACTCATAATTTAGGGTAGAAGCCATAATACTTGGTCCAAGGAGGACTTTTCCACCGTTACAGAGTTGCTCATTATTAGAAAATTGGTACACTTCTAATTACATGGTAAAGTCCAAATCATTCAGAAAGAAATGGAAAGAATTAAATAGTTATGATGGCTCCAAGGTAGAGAATATTTATTTTAACTGCTAAATTAAAACAAATAAGCAACCTTATCTGCCTATTATGACAAGAAAAAGGCATTCTAATATACAGGAAATAAGCCATCTAAGCAAAACACATAGAAACAAAACTATCAGTAATGTGAATAAAACCTGAATCTTTCAAGAGTATAACTCATTGCAATAATTTGAATTTTAGTAGAGATGTTCTATAGTAAAATATATTCAACTGTTAATAATTAAATCTGATCACTGAAAGTCTCTGACAAAGAAGAAACAAATTAAATTACTGACCTGAGGTTCTATGTAGTTTTAAAAGAGGCTCCTAAAGCTAAGCTTCTAACATGATATAGGTACTGAAGTCAATACTAGTTTTTCAATTTTAACAAAACCTTGTAAGAATAACTCATTTCAATTATACCCACTTGATATTTGCTGTTTTCTTGGTCTGTCATTTTAAAAAACACTAATTTCTTATTCTAGGTTGTATTTTTAATGTCAGTTTTAAAGGTTCCCTTTAAATACTTTAAGCTTTTATAAGTAGGAAATAAGAGTGCATCAAACTATGTGATAAATTTTTATACAAGACCAGATTAATAAACTTTAAAATCTTTAAGATTTAATGTGAATTTTTGAAAAAAAAAAAAAAGAGATCTTACACTTTATATTAATTCTCAATTAATAAATATTTTAAATATAAGTTCAAGTTCACTATATTCAAGAATATTTGAAGTAAAGTAAGATAAATACCAGCCAATTTTTAAATATGCTTATTCTTTAACATCTCTGGTTGGGGGAGGGTAATTGTCTACTCGAATGAATTTCTTTTCATCCTCACCTACACAGATGACATACTAAAGGAATTTGAGTACATAAAACTAACAAAATAAATGAAAAAATATTAGATTCCAAAGAAATTTAATTCAATGAAAGGCAGGGTCTGACCATATTTTCAACATATGGAATAATACAGTTTATATATTAAACTACTGCATTTGAAGCCTAGCAACAATGTGATCCATTTACAGGAAGGGAGTGATAATTAAAGCGCAGAAAGAAAATCCTTATTAGTTTTTGGACTTTATATTAATAATTATGTTTTTGCAATTTAATTTTTAATTTTTGTTGCTAAGCAGTGTTTCAATGTCACAAATGTTATAACGAAAAGCATTATCATTCCATTACATGAGTGTTTCTTGTATTTGATTTTAGTAAATGGCTACTATATTTTTATTAACTAGTTAAAAAATGAATACCTTTTAATTAAACTTTAAAAAGCATTCTATTACTCAAATGTCTAAAATTTTAAAAAGCATATTAGTCTCAATTTCTTATTATGTATGTGCATTTATTTTCCTTTGCTTGATACTATTTCATTTCCTTTTACTTCCCCTTTAGCAAAAGTCTCCCTTGTCAAAACAAAGCCAAGAACAAAAAAAGCATTGCTTATAACACTGAGACCCCCTTTCTGTTTCTAACTTCCTTGCAGGGTTGGGTAATAAGGGGAGTGATTATCCAAAAGGAAAAAAAAGTCATGTGTGGATGAATGAAGATGGTGTTTATTTTAGATGTCAGTGATGATGTTAATACTTGTTTATGTTTCTTGACTTTCAAAGAAACACTTTAATGAAATATTTTCAGAAATATGTATTCTTAATTGGGAAAAGGCTATAAGAATATTTATCTTCAATTATAACAAACGTCTAATAACTCTTACCTTAATGACTTTTCCGGATTCACATTCATTTTCAGATTCTGATCCTGATTCAGAATCTGAAGAACTTTCTTCTACTGAACTAGATTCATCAATGGAAGAATCTGAAGTTTTAGATTTTTCATTTTCCTTTTCTCCATCTTCAGAATCACTATATATAATAATAAAATTTGAAATATCAACTGTAAAATACTTTTTATAAGCAGGGGTATGAAGCAGTTAAAAAATCAAATGCCAAGATGTTGCTATTTGTCCACTTTGCATATAAATTAGAATCTTTACTAGATAAATATATTCCACTGAGAACCATTTCTCTAGGATATAAAAAAGATGGGAAGTGGATGTGGTTCAAGGTATTGAGCTCCTGTCTACCACAGGGGAGGTCCTGAGTTTGGTTCCAGGTATCTCCTAAAGAAGATGAGCAAGACAGTGAGCTAATGTGACAGGCTGGTGCGGTGAGCTGACCAAACAAGTTGATGCAACGAGACACAGGGAGGAAAACATAATGAGAGACACAACAAAGAAGGGAGCGGAGGTGGCTCAAGTGATTAGGTGCCCCGCCCCCCTATGGGAGGTCCCAGGTTCAGTTCCCGGTGCCTCCTAAAAAGAAGACCAGCACACAACAGACAGACACAATAAAATGCAAACAACGAGGGGGTGGAGAGAAATAAAATGAATAAATCTTAAAAAAAAAAAAAGATCAGAACACATTCAAATTCAATTGTAACATATCACACTCTCCTCAAATACCAGAGATCATAAAATAACACCAAATGATGTCATCAGTAACAAAACAGAAAATAACTGATAAACTAGGTTAATTGTCTGATTTATCAGGAATATACATTCAGTGCTAACAGTTACAAATTCAAAGATACTCAGGCTGATTTTAAAATGCTGTCTCAAAATACCCAAGCATTCATTAGTAAATTAAATACTTATATATCTACCTTGGTTAAACAGACTTGCATTTTTGATTTTGCTGTCCAAGAAAATCACTTACATATGTTCCTAAATATCTCCCTCAAACACATTATATGAGGAAATGTTAACCAGTTCAAAAGAGAAGTTTTCTAATGCATTGAGTCTTACTAACAATGCTAGGATAATCAAATATAAACATTTCAAATACTAAATGATCACACAAATGCTTGATGCTATTCATTCATTTGTTCACTGACTCACCCATTCAATAAATATTCACTGATTGCCCACTATGTGTTGGTACTATGTTAGGTACTGAGGATAACAATGGTTAAGATATAGATCATTGCTGTGTGTCTACTTTGTGGAGTCTACAGTACACTAGAAGATACAAAGAAGTATGTCAGCAGTGACAATAAAGTAATAGTAATAATGTATAGTGTGCTATGACAACATTTGAAGGACCACCTACACAACTTTAATCAAGATTGGGAATGCTTCCTGGAGGAAGAGACACAAATTGAAGAACAGGAATAAGGCAGGCAGAAGGAGAGGTTGGGAGCTCTCCAAGAAGAAGGAATAACATGGGAATGCCCAGAAGGCCTCCTCTCAAGGAAGAGAGATGCCTTGTGGTGTTTTTCATTTTCCCAAAACTGAGGTTTTACTTCTCACCACCATTCGTATAAATAATTATAAATAATCTTTTTTTTTTTTTTTTAAGATCTACCTTGTGCCAGGCAGTATTAGGCACTTTAAATCTATTATCTAATTTAGATGTTCCAACATACTCTTGCAGGGTACATTATCATCCCATCAACAATAATGGAACTAATATTTAGAAAAGTTAAGTAACTTGCTCAAGGGCACATAGCCAGGAGGGGCAGAACTAGAATTGGAGCTCAAGTCTGTCTTACACAGAATTCCATATTTTTCTACTATGCAAACTATCACCCTTCAAATGAAAACATTTTGCAATATAGAACTCCTACCCTCAAATTTAGTTGAAAATAGTTCTGATTATTAAAGGGCAGTTTTAAAGATACTTAAAGGTTCTTAAGCTTTTAAAAATTATTATACAGTTATACTGGCCAAGTTAAAAAGAGCCAGAAAAACACGGGGAGAGGGGAGCAGAGTGGTGAGGCAAGAGAAGAATCGATATTTCCTAGAATTGATTTTTGTGGAGGAAATATGATTGCTGTTTATTAAAAGTGGAGCCATGGTAACATCTCAGAGCACATGTAATTATATTTGAAGACTAAAAAATATTTTTTTTCCCCTAGCAAAGAATAGCAAATTATTATCCCCAATTCACTGGTTAAAACATGTACTTAAAAATATCATGCTTAGAATGTATCTTTGGTTTCCCTTGGTATAATAAACAATTCCTTTAAATTCAAACAGGAGCAAAGAGAAATCCCATTTCTGAAAAATACTAATATATTTCTAGCATGCTGATTTTTATTATCTGAAAAGATATTTTGTGCACTGAACAAAATTTTCCCTTTCTAGAAATGAGACACCTTTTTATAAACCTTGTCCTCATAGATACTATTATTAAACCAAACATACAGAATTTCTCTCAGAGAAAAGGCTATGATGAACCAAGTAAATGTTGCAACAAGTGAATGATTCCAAATATATTTAACTTCTAGCTTTTATGATAAGATTTTAAAGATAAAATGTTATTTTATTATGCATCATTCAATTTTGATGGGTAATTATTGTTTACCTTACTGCTTAGAGTTTCAGATGTTAATCTAATGAAAAGAATTTACTGGTAACTAGCTTTTTAACTTTGCAATGATGAAAAGCCTGTATTAATTTAACCTACAGATTTCATTTGTTCTGAACAGGAAAAACAATATAAATCACTTTTAAAATCATTAAATCCTGACTTAAATTAATAAAGTCATAATTAGGGCATTATGCTGTGTTTGTTATGGAAGTGGCAGGGCGAGCTGCTTTAATTACTGTCTGTAATAAAAGGAGCAGAGAGCGTACTGCGCCCCAATCAGTGCTGTCAGCCACGACTAAGCCGAGCTGCAAGCTCATCAAGGGAGCGGGCAGCAGGCTCCCGAGGAAAAGGCCATCATGTCTGCAGAGGCCACTCGCTGACAGCAGTGGGGGAAACAGATCCACATAATCCAAGGTATTAGCCCCAATTACTCAAAATTTTAATGACACTTTAATACATGATAATGTTGTTGATAACGGGAGATCTTAAAAAGTGCTAATACTTAAATCTTATAATGACCGTCTTCCTTCACAGCCCTTGACTCTAATATTTGGATCATAATCTTTTTAATATAACATTATTTAGAAAAATCAATTGTCTTAGTTACATAATGGCAAAGTGTTGAAGGGTTTAATTTTAGTCCTCAGCAAAATTGCTACAAAAGGTAATTAAGTGTTTCATACCCACTGCTTGATCACTTAACTCAGCCTTTCAAGGTTACACCAATTTTCAAAACTTAACCCCAAGATTTGTTCAAGTTCAAAATGAAAACTAAAGCATAAGCAGGAGACTAACGTGAACTCCTAGTATTTTTAATTAATTTCAAGAGATTTAATATCTATTTTGGGGACACACACACGTTTATTTTCTCATTCACTCTACTAATTAGGGACAATATTACCCTGAGGGAAAAATAGCACAGAAATATTTTTTGAAAGAAATTCTGACAAAACAATTACCTTTTCCCTTTAGTTTTAGAGTTTCTCTTGGCTATTCTTTTGTTTTCTATTTCTGATTCACTTCCACTCTCACTCTCATGCTCGCTGGAAGAGTCTTCACTGCTGTCATCACTACTTTCTCCTTCCTCTCCTCGTTCTCCACTCTCACTTCCAGATTCACTCTCTGAAAAATATAACCAGATGTTCTTTGATTTATAGCTATTTAATTATACATAAGGACACATATAACTGTCACTAGTCATCACAAATGAAACCAGATGTTGAGTGTTTATTTAGTGGACCCCACTTGTTCAACACTTTATATTTCTGTACTTCATTCATTCAGACCTATGGATTCCTGCAGCAGAGTGATTTTGGAGGGACTCAACAAGACAGGGAAGACTCTGATAATGAGTAGAGAAAAGCAAAGCAAAGATAAACCAAGTAAGCCAAACTGGAGAGAATCCCACTTTTCAAACCCATATGTATCTAGCTACGGCAAAAAATGGTGGAAGGATAAAGAAATAATTTTGAATTCCTCTATTTGTAATGAGAAACCTTATCTACCTTTTGAAAAATAAGGCAATACTTGAATCTGTTTAGAAACAAATTTTGAGAGGGAAATGAGCCATTCAAATCATCTCCAAAAAATTCTAACTTCAAAACAACAAGCAAAATTGCTAATTAAACAGTTATTACTTATTTTAGCTAGTATAC
Organism: Chaetophractus vellerosus; assembly: GCA_004027955.1. Taxonomy (NCBI): domain Eukaryota; kingdom Metazoa; phylum Chordata; class Mammalia; order Cingulata; family Chlamyphoridae; genus Chaetophractus; species Chaetophractus vellerosus. The sequence continues at coordinate 7,701 of PVKH010015313.1, read as the reverse complement.
AGTATATGACATAAAGAGATGATAGTTACTTTTAGGAGTTAGATGTTTTACGTGTAACTTATGGTATACTAGGACCCTTTGCAGAAATGATACATACAGTATATTTATGGGTATTTTAAATATGAAGCATAGTTTTTTACTATTTGAAATGATTATAGGTACATAGCTATATCCTGGATTAGAGGACAAACTGTTGCCCCTGCCTATGATCTATTTATGAAGTATCCTTAAAAGACTTGTTCACTGGAAAACAAATCTATTAACTTCTAATCAGAGAAGATATTTTCTTTCTTCAGTAGCTACAGTGAAACTCTTGCCCCATGACTCACTTCTACAAATTTTGATAAACCCCTGAAAAGCCATAATGTTAATGGAATACTTCAAATACATACTGAAAAAGGTTAGCTTATGAACAGGCATGACCTTATGCATTAATAGGATGGAAACAAATATGTACAATATAAAAAGAAGTACATACTTAACTATATAAACAGATCTTTCTCAGTGGTCTATAGCAATTCTGAAATTCCAGATTTTTAAACTTTCTTGAATGAGGTATTTTCTCTATTTTTCAGCTTATTACTTAAGAAGGCAATGCATCACAGATTAGGTTATCAAATACTGAATCAACAATTTTGATAGGGGAAATGGGAAAAAAAGAATGCAGTACCTTAGAGTGAGGTAGTGGGTGACCAAGTGATAGTGAAGGGCCCTGGCTCTCCAAGCAATATAGGTTTTAGAAGGAAGATGGGTGTCATTTTGTCTTGGATCAGATTTGCCTATTAATTTAATTGTTAATAAGAGTGTTAGGAAGAGACTCTAATATATTTTTATTATGCAAATCACTCACAGAATTTTAGTACTGAAGAGACTTAAAAAGCATCTAACTCAACCTCTTCATTTATCAGATATAGAGAAAGATAAGTGGTCTTAAAACCAGGACTTTTAAGTTCTTCCTTTTTAATATTCTTTTCATTGCACATAGTTGCCTCCAATAGTTTTAGCTCTTCGTTTCTTTCTAATACATGGAGGATTTATTAAATTTGGCTTTATCTCTGTATAGATTTATGTAGAAATAAGGTGAGTATAAAGTAGAAGAATAAACAGTTTGCTAAAGGTTTAAAATAAACTTTACCTTTTTACAAAGGAAAGTTACTTTTAAAGACCCCCCACTAAAGGCTTATCAAGTGTAAAATCATGTTTTTCAATATGCTAATGTATATAGTAAGCAATGTGTATTACAACTCAGTAAAACATGAGTTCCAGTTTCAGCTCTACCATTTATTAGCTATGTGTCTAAGAGGCAAGGTCAAATGAGATGGGCTTAGAAATGACTTTGGAAATTAAAAAGTGATCATGTAAAATGAAAGGAATTATTGTAATAGTATAAACTTCATTTAAAACCACTTGTTGAACATTATATACTAAGGCTTCATTTTTTTTTTTGTTATTGGATGTATAGCATATAAACTATATTGAATAATGTATTTCAATAAATCATAAAACCCACCACTGTCACTGCTGCTGTCAGAAGAGTCTTCTTCCTCCTCAGATTCAGAATAAAATTTTTTAGCAGGATTCTCTTTCTTTGCTTTTCCTGCTGTGGTCCATTCTTTTGCCTGTTTGTTGTTTTGTTTTTTTTAAAAAAAGTAAAAACTGTAAATATAAATGTCTTCTCCATAAGAGAGTCAGGCTTCTGGCAAACAATCATTTAGAATACAACTGTAAATCCAGAAAAGAGTGAAAAGGTCTCAAAAGAGAGGGCAACTGCCAGAAGTTCTGGCATTAAGGTTGATTCACTTTACTGTCATTCAGAGTCTGATATGTTAAACCACATCCTTTTGTTATTTTTTACATACATATTAAAATATTTTTTGTTTGTCACTCCACAGAAGAGTTAAACTAAAGTAACATAAGCTAGAAGGACAATTAGACATAGATACAATAACAGCAATAAGAAATGCAAGTTAATACCATGACACTGAGATAAACAGGGGGAAAAAAACACTGAAAATATTTAGGTAGATGATAAATAGCCCTGATCAAATCAGCAGTCAAAACCCTGGGATCATCTTTGACTTCTCCTTTTCTCTCATATCCTAAACATCTAATCCACCAAGAAGTCCTTTAGACACCTTGGTCTGAGTATTCATCTCTCTCTCCTGGATTACTGCAACAGTCTCCTCAATGGTTGTCTTGCTTCTATCCCTGTCCCCAAATACTCTCAACACAGCTGCCAGGATGATCCTATTACAACCTAAGTCAGATCAAGTTGCTCTTTGGTTTGAAATCCTGCCATGGCTCCCCATTTCACTCAACCAGGCATGTACTCACCTAAGGGACCTTCCCCCAGATAACTACATGGTTCACTTCCTTGCTTCCTTCAAATCTTTGCACAAATGTCACCTTGGGGAGGAGCACTCTATTTAAAATTCCAACCTCCCATGCCTGGCACTTCTAATCTTACCTTGCTCTACTTCTCCCAGCCTCCCTCACTCAAAGCACTTACTACATTCTAACATTCTCTACAATTCACTTACATATTTTTTATTGTTGGTCTACCTCCACTAGAATGTAAGCTTCTGGAGAGCAGGAGTTCTGAATATTTTGTAAACGGATATATCTCAAGTGTGTTTGACATAATAAACACGTATTGTGTGATCAGCCTCTTAAAGGCTTTAATACAGGCATTAAAGCAAAATAAAATAAATTGTTTTCAGAACTATGATCCTGATTCATCAATTTTAAAAAATCATGTTTTATATACTCTCTTTTAAAAGGCATGAAAAAAAATTTTAAGTCAAAAATCATTAAGATTCATTGATATATTATACTCTTATACTATGTGCCAGTCTCTGCTGGAGTATATATTTTTTTGTAAAGGATTGTACAGCATGATAAAGGTTCTTATTCAAGAATGGTTCTCAACATTGACTGGATACAGATTAGAATCACCAGAGAATATTTTTTAACAATATTAATACAAACAATAAAAATACTAATACAAAAACAAGTAATGCCTGGAGTTTACCCCCTGAGATTTCAATTTAATTAACTGGTCTGGTACAGACCTGACATAGGTTTTACTTTGTTTAAAGATCTCCATATGATTCTAATGTACAGCTAAAGCTGAGAACCACTGATCTAGAGGGCTTAACATATGTTGCTCAAAGAGGTAAGCTTCAGTAAGCTGGAAAATTACTATCTGGACAATGATAGAAAAATGGGTAAAATTATTTGAATAAGATACTTTAATAAAATCAGCAGTACTTACTTTCTTTTATATGTATTTACATATCATCCAAAAATAAATATAGTATTTCATTAAAAAGTCTCTTTTAGTAAAGTTGGTATTTTTCCTAAATCCAAACATTTTTCTGAAGTCTGCTAAAAAGTTTGTAGGATGAATTTATGGGGAAAAAAAAATCACAATAATCTGACTATGGGTTTCTGGGTAAAACTAAACAAACAAATAAGGAAAATTGGGCTTCTATGCTTAAAGGGGCACATTTTCTTGACATGCCCATGGACTTAAAGGGACAAAGACTAAACAATAAAAATATTTTAATTTTTGTTATGGTCCTTTATGATTTTGATAGTTATATCACTCTAAGCAAAAGGAATGACACGGCAAAAAGAGGAGGAGAAAAAAGAGAGGCACTAATTTGAAAGTTCCTAAGAGAGATAAAATATTGATAGTCAATGTGTTTATAAAGCAAAATACCCTTGAAATGCAAAGGACAGTCTTTCTGTAACTGGGGGAAAAGGGTTTTCAAAAACTAACCATAAGAATTTTAAAGGTTCATCACAACGTACTACAGCGTCATAATATAAGTATACATTATATATGATGAAATGGTGGTGTGTAATTCAAAGTGACTTCTAGCATCAATGTGACTAGGTTCCCTGTTGTTTTGATTAAAATATGAGATTATCTAAACCTAGGCCATTTTTTCTTTTACTGGTATATTTCATAGTAATAAGGCTTTACCCTGTAAGAACACTTTATAGTAAAACTAGAATAACACAGTGTATTATGTGCATGAAATACATTGATGATATTTAGAGGGTAGGGGAGATAGAGGCAAGAAAGCCTTTATGGACCCTATTTTCTACACTGTTGTAGCTGCATTTAAAAATAAAACTATGTATATGATTTTTGTATTTAATTGTGCCTTTTACAATACAATTTTAAGCCCATATGTCTTAGACTAATAGATTGAAGCTGCTTTTTGCATGGTATCAGTGGATAGTGACAGTTTTCTTCAATTAGTTTTCATCAGTTATAATTATTCTCCACAGTAGGTTACCAATTATTAATGTGAGGAAATTAGTCATCAAAATGAAAAAGAAATCAATTTGACTTTGTTAAATCGGACAGGTGAAATGAACATAAGAAAATAGGTTAAATGCTAACCGTATAAGGTAGTTAATGCTGAAGAGAGCACATGAAAATAGAAGCCAACCAACCAACCAATCTATCAGCCAATATAAGGATACTGCTGAGACCAAATTAAATTGCAAAGCATTGCTATCAATTTCTGAGACGCTAAACCGTATTTTTTTTTTTGGTGGAGTGGGGCATTGTGGGAGTAAGGCATGGAGTGCAAGGGAGCAGGGGGAGGATAAAAGGATGGTTCTCCTTGGGCCAAAACATTATGCACCCAGTAATGAAAAAAGAACAGAGCCATAAAAATGGCAAACAGGCAAAGTAAGAAATTAGGAGAGAGCATATGTCTAGAAAAAATCATAACAAAGAACACTGCTTTTTGTGTTCTATATTTGATAAAAATTTGTACAAATAAGCCAATCTTTTTGCAGAGTATATAAGAGTATGTAGATTTGAGTGAAAATCAACAAATGTAGCCCCAAGGAGGAACAGGCATACGATTAGTTTTAATAACAGACTTAAAATTCATGAAATGTCCAAAGTATGTCTAATACTTGTCACCATTAGTAATTACTAATGTATAACTATAAATACAAGAAAAAAAACTGTTACTTTTGAGATAGAATTTTTCCTAACAGAATACTACATTTAAATAGTGTTTTTAAAAAGTATGTTTACCTTTATTTTTTTAAAGGACATACCAGGGATTGAACCCAGGACCTCATACTTGGGAAGCAGGCTCTCAACCACTGAACTACATCTGCTCCCCAATGAGAGTTGGTTTTTTTGTTTGGTTGTTTTTAGGAGGTACCAGGGATTGAACCCAGGACCTCATATATGAGAAGCAGGTACTCAACCACTCCAGCTACATCTGCTCCCTTAAATAGCATTTTAACTTCTAGTTGAACAAAATTTTCACACACTTTTTTTTTGCCATATTGAAATAGAGATAATTTGTCACAACACATGAAAATGATGGAAAAGGATAGTAAAAATTTGCAAACATGCTGAAGTTTCCTCTACCCATGTTACATAATAAAATGCAATAGTAAAGAACATAAATGCTGGACTCAGACCTGAGTTTGAATCCTAGTTCCATAACTTACTACCGATGTGACCTCAGCAATTAACTTAAGTTCTCTGAGCCTGTTTTTTTCATCTGCAAAACGGGAACAACAATAACCATAAGTTATGATCATTATGAAGTTTTAACAAGATATTTTTGTAAAACATTACAGCACCATGCCAGGGTTTGCTAAATGATGGTAATTGCTAATTATTGCTTCTTGCCATACTCCAAAGCCAAGATAAGTGTGGGTAGTCAAGAGAAATATATACCCCAGAGGAATCAAATTATACACCCGTTATAGAAATTCTACATAGAAAAGTTAAGAAGCAAGAAGGTTAACTGATTTTCCCATAAGCACTGGTGGTAAAGAAACTGGTTATCTGAGTCCTAGTTCAATATATTTTTCTACCAGAGAACTGTCCAGAATATAATACCTAATTGTTCTTTTTTTTTTAAATTAAATTTACTTTAAAAAGTATTGGATATGTTTTACATAATCAATCTCTAAAGACAATCAGAAGGCCCTTCCTGTATTCCTTGCTTATATAAGAAATAACATTAGGATAAAATGTTAGTTCTTTTTGGACAGTGTTTTTAAAATACCTAGAAAAAAAGTATTTATATGGAGAGTTTTTAAAAGATCTGAGAGCAGTATATTATTCAGTTTAATTGTGACCTTGTCTAAGGACATTTTGGGTACACAATGCTCCCTATTTATGTTTCGATTTCACTTAAAATAGGTTCATCAAAAAATCCAGAAGAATGTTTTGTATGGTTTTTCTGGAAGAGAACAGCAAAAAATTTTTAGAAAAATATTGACAGGAAGCTTACAAATCTCTATACAAAAGTAGAAAATGCTCAATCCAATGAAACTAAATACCTTAGAAATTGAATCTACACAGCTACAAATGCAATACCACAAATGTGGGTAGCACTGATGCAGAGAATTCAATTCTCTATTTCCTTGAAGAAAAGGAACAGTACATGTACAATGACACAGGAATACACAGTATTTAGTTCCCATAATGGCGAGCTATATCTCTATTACATTTAGAAATACCAGAACAATTTTCAATCCCCCAAAAAGCTTTTTATATAAAACAAGAGTTATCCTAGAATCTCCCACTGCTTGAAAAAAATTAATTTCAGAAAGGTCAACTTACCAACTCTATTACTTCTACATTTCGAACTGATGGGTCAGGCGCCTCCTCTGGCCAATTAGATAATTCCAGGTATCCAGTAGCTTTAATGTTCAGAGTATGAGATAAGGTGCCAAGCTGGAAATGATCCCTATCTATTAAAAATAGAGAAAATATGAAATAAACAATATGAGCTGTATATAACAGAGAACAATCCTAATCAGCGCTCAAGGTAATTGGCATATTACCTCAAATGTCAAGGAATAAATATAAACTAGGAAGCTCTTCATAGGTCAAAAAACTGATTTCAGTCCATAGATTACAATGATCTCCCCCATAATGGTCAATAAAAAAGCTAATCAGTCAGTGTGTTTAGAGGTGTTGCTCTGAAATGTAGCTTCTCTAAAAATTACTTTACTGTGAATATTAAGAATGACAGCACAGTTAAACAATCCATATACATGTCTTGGCACAAACACATCTAGAATTTTAACAGTTTTTCTACAAAATGGAACTGTTTTTTTTATCGCTTTACAACAATTAAATAAGAAACAACATAAAAATCTAGGTATATAATCATTTGATTAAAAATGGAATGGGCATTTGTCAAAATGGTAAAATATTTAATTACCTCTTTTAAAAACCTGGGGAAAACAAGTCAGCTTCCCTCTCTGAAAACAAATTTAAACACAAAGGGATTTTTTATGAAATAAATTCTCCTAGAAATGTCTGTGTATTATACATAGAATATTTAAGTAATAACAGCTCACTAGTAAGGTGAATTATCTACCCTATAAAATAAAGTTAGCTATGAAAAATAAAAATGAAGTTAATTTCTACAAGAGGAATAAAGCTTTTATTTGCTGTTTAGTTAAACGATTTAGTAAAAATAAAAGTAAAACCAGAGGCCCGGCTAGATAGCTCAGTGGATAAAGAGCTCGCCGGTGAACCACATGGGAGGCCCCGGGCCCGGGTTCGGTTCCCGGGGACCTCTCCGAGCGGGCAGACGGCCTTGAGAAAGGCAAGCCGCCGTGGGCGGGCCGGAGCCGCCGTGGGCAAGGCAAAAAGCCGCCACGGGCAGGGCGGAGCCCCCACGGGCATGG
>PVKH010015312.1:0-16141 GCA_004027955.1 Chaetophractus vellerosus | reverse complement strand
ATGACTGGGCTGATTTGAACACAGGTCCCTGGACCTCAAAGTCCTGGACTTTCTCACGACATTGTGCTGCCTCCTAGTGGAATACCTGTCCTTGGCCTACTTTTTAGTTCACAATGCCAAAGGAGTCAATACAATTTCTGAACTGCTTTTGAAATAAAAAGCATACCGATGTCAAGCTCCTTGTACAGGACATAAGATGGAGCTCAAAAGGTTTACCTTTTTTCTTAGATTTTCAGCTATTTCCATTGCCAAAGGAAGGCTGATCAATAAGTTGTCTACATCAAATCATGTGGTTAGTTTTGGGGGGAAATAGGATATTTTAAAAATAATTCTAAAGCATTCTTTACTGCCACTGGTGATAGCAGCAAGAAATACAAGCTATCATATGGAGATCTCTGGACATGGCTTAATAAAGTGTCAGTAAACACAGGATGGAGGAATGAACCAGAACTTAAAATACCAATGCTGAAACCACAGTAAAAATACCACCTGCTCCATACCAGGCGTTAAGTTCTTTAATCCCCTATGAGGGAAGTAGATGTGGCTTATGGGAAGTCCATGGTTCGGTTTTTGGTGCCTCCTAAAGAAGGCAGCGAGCTGGCGTGATGGGCAGGCACAGCAAGCTGACACAAGATGATGCAACAAGAGATACAAGAAGAAAAACATAATGAGAGATACAACAAAGCAGGGAGCAGAGGTTCCTGGTGCCTCCTAAAGAAGACAAGCAAGACAGCGAGCTGACACAACGGGCAGGCGCAGCAAGCTGACCCAACAAACTGACACAACAAGATGATACAATAAGGAAACACAATGAGAGACACAACAAGCAGGGAGCAGAGGTGGCTCAAGTGATTAGGCACCTCCCTCCCACATGGGAGGTCCCCGGTTCAGTTCCCGGTGCCTCCTAAAGAAACAAGGAAGACAATAGACACAGCAAGTACAAACAACAAGGAGCTGGGGAGAAGTAAATATATAAATAAAATAGATCTTTTTAAAAAAACCTCCTATGAGGCAGGCATCCTTGTAAAGTTCCCTTCCCAGCATGCCTTTCTGGGCTGGAATTATAACCAACGGCGGCCTCCCTTCAAAGGCAACCTTGCTTTTTATATTACACAACTTTATCTCCCTGCTTAGAAATTTCTTTGCAATAAATTAAAGACATTTTACATTTTGTTTGTGTAAATCACTATGAGAAATACAATGAGAAAAACAAAGATGAATAAGACAAAGATAAATTATGGTGGCTCCCCTCCAAAAGCTCACCATCTAGGGGGAAAAAAAAAACTCTGAAATACTTCTTAAGCCTTTCTGATACTCTAGTGGTCTAGCCAAATACCTTTTAAAATTTGTTTCCCATATGCCAACAAAAGATACTTCTCATTATATCCCATTTTACCTTAAACAGGCAACAAGTTAAAAAAATAAGTCAATATTTTAACTTGATCTATCTATCCCTATATCTATATATCTACTGTGTGTGTGTGTTAGTATGTATACAAAAAGAGAGAGATCAGACACAAACTAATTGATTTTCAGGGCATTCATATATGAAGATAATAATCTTCTTTTAAATAATTCATTCTTTATATAAATTGGGAAACTGAGGCACACATTGGCTTTTGTTTTATATGGTCAGATGAATGGATTCGATGTTTTTAAAATATAAGTCATTTTCAACATGTCTTCACTTTTCATTTAATTCCCTAGTGGCATCATATTGCACACAAAAATACACACAAGACAATTTGATATATTTTTTTATTTAATTTTTTTAAGTGCCAGAACAGTTTCACACATGATTCCATACAGTTAGACTTGATCCTTAGAGGAAATAAAAATGATTGTTTCTATGTCCAGACTAAGTTGCGAGTATAGGCAATAATTTTGATAACCGAAGACATGTCAATTAAAAATAGGACCAAGATGATTAACTCCTTTCCTCTTGACCACCAAATATAAATTTTAAAAGACTAGCACTCACCCAACTAATTCTGGATTCGAACTGTGACCTGAAAGTAACCTGCTTTTTACTTTCCATTCCCCAAACCAATCTCTAGAGTCATGCACTCCCTCTAGTCTGACATCCCAGATTAGAAATTGGATGCAAAACAAAGCAACAGATGGTCTTTAGATTTCTAGAAATGCAATGTTGAAATGTTTTGTGTTTTCTTTTGGTCTTCCTTTGCCTTTCTAGCCTGACAGTTAAAAAAAAATTTCTTTTTATTCTATAGCATTCTGTTTAGATGCTCTCAGTTGAATTTTTGCACATCCAGCCATCAAATGCTTTTCAAATGGAGGAGCAATGAATCCTTGCTGGAGAGCCTTCGCAGAGTAATGCAATCCCCCGAGAGCTGAAGCAGCACTCAGAGACAGATGCTCAGTGAACTAACTATCTCCTAACTGCAGGGGTGGCCAACCTCCTGTATAAATGTAAAGCGCCATGAAGGCTAAAAATAAAGCGAACATAGGAAGGTAACGTAACATGTTCACCATTTTGGGCTTCTGAAGTGCATGGCAAGATTTCCCCTTGGGATCACTCCACTTTGTAGTTTGTTTCTCTGTATGTCCTACATCATTACCTTCTTTCAGGCACCTGAACTGTTCATGTTTCCTTAACTGGATCTATGCTCTTAAGAACAACCCCCAAAGTCCTTCATTGCAAAGGAGGTCATTATATAGCAGATAGAAACCTTAAGAGGAAAAATCCTACATCAACTGGTGGTATAATCCCCAAGGGGAAACAGACTTTAGTTGAACAACCAGAAACCTGGCTTGCTTTATGGTGTTTACACTGCTGCTTGCTAATGGATCCCCATAAAGGAAGCAAAAGGGCTCTTACACCATTGAGTAGGCTATCATGGGAGTCTTCTGAGTGTGCCTTTTTTATTTGCTGCAGTCAGGTTAATGAGCTCACCAGCCCACTTGATGTTGAGGACTTTGTAACAAAGCAATCTCTCATTAAATGCTGCCTGGCACCACTCTCTTGAAGCAAAGGGACATTCAGATTATTGAATGCCTTTGTACTCCTCATTCCTACCAGGCTATGGAGTCCAGCAGTGGCATCAGTCCCACACACTTCCTGGCAGGCATCCAGTCATCCGCCTGCCCTCTTCAAACTGCATGGGCATTTGCCAATCTAAGCAGCACTGGTAGGCAAACAAGCATGGCACACGACTCCTTTGGCTGAGAGCCAAATGTGCAGCTGAACAATCTAATTTGTTTCTACTGTAGAGGGAAGCATTCTTGCCCGTTCTTTCCTATTCAGTTGAATTTACATGTAAAAGTTTTGTTATGGTACAAAGGAATGTGCATTTATCTACATTTCCTTACTGCTTCTGCACCTTTTTAGTCTCAACAGTGCAGGTCATGATTTTGTCTGTGGCTTTATTTTAAGTACCTCCTGGCTGACAGTTTCTTCAATGAAATGACCCCAGAGTGTTATCAGCGAGCTAGCAGGTGTGTCTCTATTCAGAATCTTGCAGACAGAAGTGCATCCTGGGTAAAGAGCAATCTATGCACAATCCAGCTTTTTTCAACATTACTCATGAGACTTAATGGTTCACTATCATAAAAAAAAAAGCTTAGAGAGCTTTTCCAAGTCTGATTTTTTTAGAGTGATGATAAAGCCCTGAGACATACTGACCTAAAATAGCATCACGTAATTATTTTAAGAAATAAAAACTTTTCAAATAATACATTGTATCGTGTTTTAATAAAGTTATCTTTTTGTTGCTAATCATTTCTCTTTCCAAGCTATCAGATGCTTATTTTGAAAGAATTTGAGAGCACATAGAACAGATGCTCAAAAATTAAGCATAAATTTGGTGCTGGTATTCCATTTGAGCATAGATGAACATGTAAGGGTATATTTGAGATGAATTAAATAAAGCTATAACCATAATTATACATTCTCATTCTATTCATTTTTCAAATGAAATCTGTAAGAAATTATTCTCACTATTTTAGGATGGCTATTTGAAAAAAAATTTAATTAAAATAAACTTCAGAAGACAGGATATTTTGATTATCTGCACATATTCAGAAAGAAGTTCCCTATTAAATCATGTGATGATAGTCCACCTAAAGTCTCAGTTTCGATTTGTTAATAGGTTATGGAATGCAAATTAAAAACTGCTCCATAAAAAAGATTCAAATTTAAAACCAAATCAAAGTAAAATAATATACAGATAATGCTGTTATTAAAAAAATGCATTATCTACTGGCATTCTCTTCTATCATGCTTTTTAAATGCTAGAATGGGGGTGGGGTAGTAATATAACAATACTAATTTAAATTTTTTCAAGCCTGCATGCTACATCAAATTTCCATGTATATAATAAGATATTCAGGTTAAGAAATAGCAGCATGTGCAGTAGTACAAATCTAAAGCCTCAACCTGTAGATCATTTATACTGTGTATTGCATAGTTTACATATGAATATTTTCAGTTTACTTAAATAATGTCAATTCAAATACTCCAAAATTTTAAAAAATATTAGCTGTGTTCAGGTAACTTGGTATCAAATCCAATAGTTAATACGTTTTTACATATTTAATTTTATGATGCTTTTTCAAAAAGAAACTATTTCATTTCAAGTCACAATATATTATTTTTTACATCTGGTTTCAGGTATTGTCCCCTTAAATAATAAAGTAAATATTTATTAAAAAAACAAATCTAGCTCACAATTCAGTCACTAAGTGAACTTCATGTAAATATATAATCTTTATGATTTGTCAATTAAAGAAGAATACCAAATAGAAAAAAGCAAGAGTCTAATATATCTGTGTTCATTAATTTAAGAAAAAGAGTAGGTTTGGATAAAATTCATATTACCCTCTGTGGTCTTTCTGAAAAGAAGGGATGAGAGTATTTAAAAAACACAAATTGCTGGGAGCAAAAGGGAATGACAACAGTAACAAATTAGCTGGTATGTAGATTGAGCTTTTCCTTTTAGATGGGTGTTCTAAACTGGATGCTCCAAACCAGTGAAAGTTTATTGTATTTTCCAGGTATACACACACACGCACACACACACACACACACATATACATCTTAGATCAGTTTGAATAGTTGAAGTCTTAGAAACAAAGCTTTCATTTGAGCCTCTAAATTGAATGAACCACAGATTTTTGGTAAACACATGGTATAACAAGATTCAAGGAAGTCTATTTTGCCCATTTGAAGTAGAAAAAACTATTACTATGACCCAGCTAAACTGCCAGCATCTTTACTAATACAAAACTTGAGAATTGCCTCAATCACAAAACGTTACAATGTTACTGTTAGTCTAATACAAAAAGCTTAGAATTCCAGAGCATTTGTAGAGAAACTGATGCATTTCAAAACACAGTCATGTAATTATCTTTGAGAAAATTACAATGGAAAACGTTAGAGTTAGGATGTAATTGATTATGTATGAAATAAGGTTAAAGAAAATACATATAAGTTATAGATCCTTTATCCATTTATCTTTTTCAAACATTAATCTCTTTATGATTACCCCATCCTACTTTTTAACACCTTACCATATTATAATTTGATAATCATCTTGTCTGACATATTAAGTGTTCTCTAAACTTTGTTTTAAAAATCATAAATTAGATGATACAAAAAAATCTATATGCATGTGAATGTGTGTGATCGTGTGATCAGATGTGAGGACATAACCTATTCTATTAGATGCTGACCGACACCTATCCATGTTTTCACATGGGTCGCCTTTTAAAAGATATATACATAAGCATAGTTTGTATGTAGATTAAAAGAGAGCCTGCTATTAAAATAGCAATTTATATTGAGAAGCATAGCCAAGAACTGACGATTTTAAAAAGTAGAATCCTATCTTAAAAGATTCCAGTAAACAGACTGGTTGGCTAAATTCTCTGCAAGTAGTCCTCAATTTTTTATCCAGCTATTTATAGAAAGCTGCAGAAACAGCTGAGCTGACTGAAGTGATGTCACATTTGCTGATGGAATGGTTTGTTCCAGAGCTCGCGCGGAGGCTGCATGAGTCTACTTCAGGTCTGGGACGCAACCCTAAGCAGTGAGAAGGTGTAAACATGGGCATTTTTCAGCCCCACCAATCAATATTGCATTGATGACTTTCCACTGACCTTTAACCCCAGGACGAATACCAATAGCACCATACTGAATCTTCCCGTCTTCAAGGGCTGCCTAGCATAAGCTACCAATTTTACAATCGATCACAAGTCATCTCTGTGAATAAAGCTTGAGATTTCGGGCAACAGCAAGCAATTTTTGAAAGGTCAGGGCTGGGTTTTTATTTGCTTGACCTGTGCTTTCAACTTGTATCATAGTTCTTTATAACCACTAAAAGTAGTAAGAAAATTTCAGATTTTTCCCCATGTATTTTTAGTAAGCCTTTGGGCATTTTCACTGTCCCTAAAAGAATATGGTTGCGTGGCAACCTTCACAGTTGCTATGGAGACTCCATGTGTAAGCAGCTGCTGCAATCAGCATTAACTCCAGGCTTGCAGGTTTGTCATTCCAATACATAGGGAGGGGGAACAAATAGGACAGCACATTGCCGTAAAGGGGAAGTCACCTAGATAATGTCACTCACAAACATATGTTCCACAATTATTCTTTCCACTGTTTTATTGCTGCAATTATAGCTAAACTAAGATTACAAAATTATATGGTTTTAATTTGCCTCTATTGACTATGTTTCACTTCCATTAAAATTAAGTCTGAACCCATTTACGTAGAAAACGGTTGGCTTTCTGGGAAAAAAATTGTGGTTTTTTTTGTTTTGTTTTTTTTTGCTTTCTCATTTAACATCAACAGGAAAAATAATCAATGTGCGTCGAAACCTTTGTATGAAACAGGCAACTTCGCCAAAATATAAATTGCCCTAACATGTAAAGCATGGCTCCTGTCCCAAAGTTCCATCTGTATTTCTAATATTTTCAGTTGTGTCAAGGTAGACCACAAAGATGCCTCAGATGACACTGATCCGACTCTTTAAAATGTAAGCAGAAATGCCAGTTAAGCCATCTTAAGCCTCTATCCTTAACTCATCCCATCAAGCTTAGATACTGGAGCATGTGATCCCAATATCAAAGTCCTTAAAAAGAAAATTCAAGAACAGAGACGCTAGGAAAATCATCATTGATACTTCTTTCAAACTAATTTTTTATCTACCCCTGGTGAACCTGGATATTGCAAGAAACTCTAAATACCAAGAAATCTGAGCAACTTATTCCATAAAACTCAGGCTTTCTAAGGCACAGGCACAATGTTACTAACTTAGAAATCATTTACAATATAGCCTTAGTTGCCCATATTTTTTTCAAAGATAGGTGTAACAGTACCAAAATAATAAGCACTCACTAATCTTATTCTAATACATCGATTTCTTACTTGGAGATACAATGCTGCTTTGTAGAATGCTAAGAATTATCACTAAAACTTGGAATTTTACCTAAGGGCAATGGAATCATTTGCTTTCTAATTTATATGACGTAATACTCACTAGCAGACAAGCAAGTAAGCAGTTTTTCTTGTATTTAATTAGAGCATAGTGACAACACAGTATTTTTGCTCTACAATAAAGAATGGCCTCTTTTTATTTTTAGCTTTTGGGGTTTTTTAAATAAACACAAATCCACAAAATAAAAGATTTATCAAACATATTTCTGCACTTATATAAATTGCTTAAAATGGAGCTGTGTTAAAATATATATATACATATTTTCATTGATATAATATCATAGAAATAATAATGGTAACATTATTACTTTTAAAAGCCTCTCATAAAACTTTAAGATAGATGTAGGTGGTATCAATTGCTAATGACAGTTATCTGATTTTAATATTTATGAAGAAAACTATCAATGCTATTTTTTAAGTTATGTATCACCTAGCAGTTTATATCCAGACATGTCAGAGAAGATATTTCCTGAATGAAATAGTAGTATATAAATCCTGTACATCTGTATACACAGACACTCATGCACATACACAATATTAGTAGCATTAGCTTTAAATTAGTAGAATAGCACATAATAGTAAAGCATAATTGCCTGTTCTAAAAATCCTCACTTAGACACATTTGAAAGGTGAAATTTAACAATAGCTAAAAAGTAGTACATTAATATGTTCATGATTAAAATAAAAATTCCAGAAACTTATATAATTACCATTGTAATGGATCTTTAAGAAGATATGTAATTGCACAATTCATAGATCTTCTTTGAAAGAACCAAATGTTGAGTTATCCAATGTTAGAATGATTCTGTTAATCTTATGTTTTCATTATTTTTTTTTACCTCTCAGCATATATTAAACCCAAACATTCATTTTTTAATTGCAGTATACTATAAAAATATGCGACCTCTCACAGACCTCATTCACTACCAATTGAAGACAAGCTTATTTAGGTTTAGAGAATCAAGATGCAGTCTACACTCCCTGAAAATATAACACTGATAGTCTCTTAAGCATAGCGGCGCAAGCAGGTGCTGCTGTAATACACAAACCCAGATAACGTTAAGTGACCTATTTTTAAAGCCTGTCCAAGAAAAGCGGCATCAAGAAATTGAATTCTTTGCCCTTTGCTTTAATGGTTCCTTGTCATGCAATCTTCAAATCAAAAAGGGTGATCACCACAAAACAATTCCCCAACCTTATACAAACAACAGGGGCAGCTTTTGCAGTTTGGTACACCGGTGCTTACGGCCTATTCATTACAGTCTGTGCTCCGTTGAAGTGCAGGGCAGAGAACTCGCACTCAAGCACAAAGTTACCCAGCAGGATTTAAAATCGGATTGTTTAGCCAAGAAGGAATGTAAGATCATAGCGGGCTATTTTAAATATTGATCATTTATCACTACATTTTATATTAACCAAGAAGATATTACATTTACATTTATAGAATAAAGAGACTTGAACAACAAAAGTTTTAGTTTGTACTACCTCTGTAAGATCAGAATTAACTTGCCATCACTAAACTACTCAAAGCATTGGAGTCTTTAACTGTATAATAATAGAAGAGGTCCCAATTAACATAAATATATAAAGGATGCCTCTATAGCTAGAGATACAAAATACACTTCCAAATGGTTTTCTGATGAAAGAGGCATAAATGTTGTTTTCTAGAAAACTGACATGAATCCTTGTTGAGGTTATTTGGGTAATTTGAGTTCTAAACACTGTGACAGAGAATGAGCATGTTTTCTTTGGCTTGAATAAAAGGAATTAGCTGTGTACATTGAACATAGTACGCTGGTTTCAAATATCGTTTTTCCATAGCTCTCTAAAATAAAACAAAAATGTTATTTTCCACAACCTCTTTGAAAAATTTCAAAGCTATAGAACATTTGAAACAGTACAATAAACATCCACGCATCCTTCACCTTACTTCAACAATTAACTTTTTTTTTTGCCACATTTGCTTTCTCTCTCTCAGGCAAAAATTGATGAATATTGGCAATATCATGTTTCAGTCTAAAACTGATTTTCTTATGCCGAAGCATCTGAGCCTAAACTGCAAACATCATGACACTTCACCCCTAAATACTTCAGCATGTACCTCCAAAGAGTAACGGCATTCTGCTACACAAACTGCCACGCCGTCATCACACCCAGTGAATTTAACAGTGTTATGATGGTATTAACTATTAGAAAATCAACCTTTAGAATTTCTCCAGTTCCCTTTGTAACTTATTTTTGGGAAGAGATCTGGATTCCAATCAAGGATTATAGATAACCACTGACTGCATTTAGTTATATGTCTCTTTAGCCACCTTAAATCGAGATCAGCTCCTCAGCGTTTGTCTTCCATGCACTGAAATATTTCAAGAGCACATGCTAGTCGTTAAAATGTCTCATAGTCGAAATGTCTTCTAATTGTTTTTTAACAATTAGATTTAGGTTAAACATTTTTGGCCAGAGCACTACAAAGGTAATATTGAATCTGTCCATAAAAGATGACCTTCTGATAAAGCACTTTATCCAGCCTCTATCCCTGGTGTGTTCATTTTTCTGTTACTAATTTGAATGAATTGCCAGAAAAGTACAGTCATTTGCTACTGTCACTAAAAGGATAAGACCTTACAATTCATTTAAAATAATTTGGTTTATCATATTTTGGACCCGGACCCCACAGCTATATTACTTGTGGGACTTACAATGAGAAACTTGGGGTGTATGAATATTTTATTATTGAATTCTCTTCCCTCAACCCCCAACCTCCTGACAGCTGATAGAATGGTCAGCTTGGAAATAAAGGGTGTATATTTCTAAGGAGTTTCATACACCTTTCTTTTCTAAGGCTAGCACAATGAATCCCACACCCCCAGTATTTTATTTATACACACACACACACACACACACACAAAATTCATTTTATCAGCATTATATCTTTGGAATACCCAGCAAAAAAGCAAAACCTGATGATTGTTCCCTCAAATTAAAAAATAGTATCCCCATTCAATTCCCAAGAGCATAAAAATCAAAAGTCTAAATATAATTGTTCATGTATAAAAATTTTTAATAATTCTACAATTTATAAAACAGTATTGAAAAATCTCATATGAAGATATTTCATTGGTTGGAAAAAAATTAAGAAAAATATTTGATAGAAAATAAAGGAACTCCAAAAAGTGTGAACATCCAATATTGACCTAGTCTCAATCTACCTGGTGATTTACATGGGCAAATAGTTTTTTATCATTTTTTTAGAACAAAATATCATGGCGGGATCCTTAATAATTCCTTTCTAATCCCGTTCAGTCTTTCGTTATCTTGTGCTTGGTTCTTATTTGCAAATAGAAGACTACATTCAAAACACTTATGTCCAATAATATTGGATAAAGTATGTGCATCTTGCAGCCTTTTTCCTTTTTAAAACCTTTTTATAAAATGTAAAATAATGTACATTTATCCCTTTTCAACCTATCAAGTGTACAGCTGCCCCAAATGCCAGCAAATTCATTCATTCTTTTATAACAGGATGCTTTGTAAACATAAAATTGTCCTATAGTTCCAGCATAATTTTTCTGTAAATCTTCTCTAAGCTCCTCAAAAAATAAAGTGATATTATTTTTTTAAAAAATAAGTAGCTTGAATTCAGATGGACATGGGTTAAAAACTCCAGCTCTCACAATTTTCTGGTTGCATTACCTTTGGGGAGTCACGTCACCTCTCTGAGATTTAATTTTCCTCATAAAAGAAGGAGAATATCTACCATTTAGGACTAGATGTATGAAAAGTACATGACACAGAGTAGGTACTCAGGAAGGTGTAACTATCTGTAATCTCTTAATTGTCATCATACCCCAAATTTCATATACTATACTACCAAAAATAGTTTAGACTTGCTTAAATAGGTATGTAATATACATTTACCATAATCTTCTTAGGTAAAGGTCCTCCTCCTTGGAAATTTATGGCTCATTTAGATTCACATATATGCACAAACACCCACACAGTTACATAAGTATCAATAGGAAATTTTGGTGTAACTTAAGTTCTGTAACAATTTAAGGAATATAATTGACCTCAGGAAAAAATACATGGCCATATACTTTGTTTTCCGCAGTACCAGTAGGCCTGCATTTGATGACCCACGAAAGAAAGATACAATGGGAAACTGGAAAATGGGAGCTGCACAGCCAAGAATTTTCCCCAAGAACATGTGTGTGCTCAATATGCTTACTGAACCAAAAGATGGGTATCATCTAGAAAATGGCAAAGTCTACGATTAATTCTGCATAAGCAATGCACAGCAACAATCAATACTAAGGGATTTATCGAATTCATTTGTTTTCATGTTTTTTGTTGTTTTTGTGGCCGTGTAACCTCATTTTTTATTCAATGTTTAGATTTTACTTGCATCATTCACAAGAGTCAAACAGTGTTGTTTTGCCTTCTAATCTGTCTTAATATTTCTCTTTCAGAAAGGAAATCATAAGATTTTCTTCCAAAGAGGACAAAATGTTTTTAAATGTTTCCCTTTTCCAAAAGACCTATGATTTGATGAATAAAAACAGCAGCACTGAGTGAATTATATAAACTTTACACAGTGCCACCCTGTATAATAAGAGAGCAATTGAAAAAGGAAACTGTCTGTGGGCATTTGACTGCATTTTCATAATTCTTATACTATCAACTCTGAAATAGGAGTATATAGTAAAACAAAAAAATGCAAAGTATTCTTATATATAGAAAATATTCAAGGCTTTTTTAAATGATTTTTTAAAATCCAAAGCTAAATCATCAACAAGACTTAGCTCTCTGAATATAAACTTGTGACTCTCATCACAACTTTAGTTTATATTGGGAAAGAAAATTGCTCAGCTGATAATCTGCTTTTACAATCCTCAATATCAGGGCTGCTAAAGTTACTTCTAAGACCATAATTTTATAAGTTAAGTGATATTTGTATGATTATTAGCAATAGGAAAAATAAGCCAATTTACAATAGCAAAATGATACACTAGCACAAAGTTTATATATTTTATGGAAAAAAAATAGTGTAGTATTTTTAGATTCCTAAATCAAAACATTTATTTATTTATTTATTTATTTATTTATTTATTTATTTCTGTTACAAAACAAGCATTTGAATGCTCCATTTTTTTCCTAACACAAAAGTGCAAAATCTGTTTTCAGTCAATATCACCTGTAAGGTCTGAGTTAGGCTTATTAGGAACACAGTCTATATCCCAATCAAGCATAATTGTAGTTGACTATGAGAGTGACTACACAAAATATGATTTATTACTATCAGATTGATATTTTTGGCATTTAAACACAACAGCAATTGCATCTAAAAATGTATTGCTTGTTTATTCTGATGTTCAACTTAAAGGCCCTAATCAAATACTAGCTTCTTTCTTAATAAGACAAATAGGCTTTGACCAAAGAGCATTCCGATGATTTAGCAAATTTTAAAAATCAAACAGCCCAAAGTAAACACTTGAGAAGGACCAAAACAAACAAACAACAAACAAACAAAACATAAACACACACTTTTTATCCTCTATCCTCTCTATCAACTTCATTTTTCTAAGATAGAGGGGGAAAATATTTACATTTTCATCTAGCATACCACAAAAATCACCAAAATATCACATCCCCTTCTCTAGCCTAGGTTCCTATGGCTGCATTTTGGTCCTTTTGTATTTTACAGAAGCAATCCTTTCTAGTCCTGAAGGCTATACTGCCCACTCTTATTCAGGAACAATTTCCTTATTATAGAGCCTGGTGTAAATTATGTCATCTGACCAGAGGTGTAATACTGACCCAAACCCATCAAAATTTTCATGGAAAGAGGATAATTAGATTCCAGGCTACTTTTCTGGACTATCATGGGAAATTCCTTTTAACAAAAAGTGATATAAAAATGATATTCACACAGCAAGAATGAAAAAAGCAACTAAAGGTTTGAAAAGCCCACCAGGAGAGAAAATTCAACCCACTTATAATAAATCAACTGCTATATATTTTTCTATGTTTAGTACCCAAAAAGAAGAGGATATGAATCCATTTTCTGTTCAGAGTCCTTTTAATCCTACAGATGAAAACTATCCTACTGTTTCCAAATGCTTTTTCATTCTAATGGTAAAAATAGCTGCTAAAAAGATGGGGTTTCACTGTGGATCTCTTACCAATTACACACTATTACAAAATATAAACTATACATACACACTCTTCCAAAGTCACTAATTGCCAACTTGGTTTTATAAGCCAAAAAATACTTTCATGATGTCATTAGAGAGATTATCAGTATCCCCTCAAAAGTAAAATCCCAAATACCGAAATAACACACAGAATTCCACTATTAAATGGGTTTTGTGCACATAACACTTTTAAAGCAAAATGCTTTTCATAATGAGTACCAGAAAGCTAAATTTGTTTGGCCAACTACTAACCTGCCTAATTTCAAATTCTTTCTTCTTAAAAGCATGATAGAGATTATTCATGCTCTTGGAAAAGGCAACAAAGAAAGAGGCTTTTGACAGACTAATCAAATTGACTTATAATAATCCCTCTATTTGGTAGGATGAGAAAATTATGATAAAAGATTTTAAAACAAAATTTTGATATTAAATGCTACAATCTCCTTGCATTAATTGCTCCAAACAGGAACTTTAAAAAGAAATGAAATTATGTCATCTATCCAATATCCTATAACTGTCAAAGTATTACTCTATTTTGTAGCTTACGTTTCTCTTAAACGTACATCATTTTAAGTATTTACTCAAACATTTTAACGAACACAATTTAATCTCATAACAGGCTTATTTTATTTATTTTTCTGGAAAAGAATGACTCATGCTGACACTTTAGAAAGATCACTATTTTGACAAATACAATATTCATAGAAGTTTTACAAAATATATTTTTACTTGAGGTGTTGAATGTAATACTTGTAAAGCTATTTTTTTAATACCTTAATTCCTCCCCTTATCAGGACACACAAAGTCATTTTATTTTGACTCGCTCAATCTCACTCACTCACTTCACTCACAAGCACATTTATCATTTCTTAACAATGGTACACTTCTGAATTTTTGCACAAGCGCAATGAAAATTAAAAGCTATTAATATGGAGGTGTAATGCTTATTTTATAAGATTTTAAGAGACTTTATGATAACCTAAATTGTCAACTCCTAACAGTGACCACTCTTTACCCCCCAATTGTTAACTCAGTCAACTACTTATAAGCTTTAATTCGTTTTTAAAAGCAAAATGATGACATCACTAATTTTGATTACCCCAAATCATAATTATTAATAGTCAGGTATTACTTTATTCTCATAATATACCTTATCAGCTAGCTGCAGCTGCTTTTTGCAATTGAAAGAAAATACCAATTATTAATTATAGCATTGTGCATCACTCATACACAAGATCTTTCTGACCATATATCATTCTGACTAAGTTACAGTAGCTAATGGTTTTCAATATAATTTTTTTTAATATAGTCTCTCCAAAAGTTAAAAGTGGACAAAAGCTATGAATTTATGGTGTTTCAAACAATTCCTTATGCTTAAAGCCAGGTTTTCCTTCATAGTTAGCTAATGTTTGGATAGTAATTTTTATTACTCCTAAAAGCAAGGAGAAACTGGATAATTGGAAATATGAGACAAACTTTAAAAAGTAAGTTAGGTTTTTTTAAAAAATGCAGATGTGTTGAACTATGTAACTTACTGCCCAACATTAGGTATCTTTCTCTCCTGGTGTGTCAGTGAGCCACACACATTCTTTCTTGCTACAAATCTGTAAATCTGAAAAGGAGTAAAGAACATGAATAGAAAATCTCTTTATAGAATAAAAAAGCATGGGGTGTTATTAGGGAAACTGTAAGCCCTATTCTATTCATAGTAATTACAGAATCGGATCAGGTTAATGTCGAGACCTAGGTCAATAAAGTACTGTAGGTTCACCCTTTTTAATCCTTTTCAATCCCATAGTCTGCGGCACTACTGCTCTGCTTGAATCACCAAATCACTACAGGTAACATGGAGGTCATGGGAATTTTTAGCACAGTGGAAATTTATATATTCAGTCAGTCACAAGTTTCAGAAGATGAAAAAAACCAATTTTGCAGAATCATTGGACAAGTTTTCCCCTCTCAACTCAAATAATAATAAAGGCCAAATTTCATTTCTAGGTAATGTCATTTTTCGTTCCTCTTTTCACAATAAAAGCTGTTTCTTTATTAAATTTTTCATCCACCCATCATTCACAGAAGATAATACACAATCTTGATAAACATATAAGTGAGAACTAAAATAGATTATAATTTGGCTTTATACACCTTGAGATAATCCCCTCCATTTTCCTACAATTTTCTGTAAAATTCCTTCAGAGGATGAATAACTAAAAGTTCAAAACTTGCTGTATCATAACAAGAAATAATTTTTTCTTTTTCCTTTGAGAACTCTTTTTTAGGTTACAGTTCTCCCCTATCATTGTGAAACTTCCTGCCAATACAGGATTCAAAGTCATATCTTGTAATTAGAGTATTTAAAATTGTGATTTGTAAGGTTTCTGGTGACTACTTTTTTTTTAAGGGTTTGTTTGGGATTAGAACCAAAAACATCATACGTTGGAAAAAATTAAAGGACTTTATCTCAATATATACTTCTTTTTTTTTTTTTTTT
>PVKH010015310.1:0-16141 GCA_004027955.1 Chaetophractus vellerosus | reverse complement strand
ATCCATCTGCACTAAATACAGAGACTCTGGAACAGTGGTGTACAGGGAACAATACACTATTGAATATGAGTCTCTGGAGAATTATCTCACTATCTGGTTTTCCTTCCTGAACTATCTTCCATCTACTAATTTTTGAAAGCTGCAAATATAAAGGGTACTATGTAAGGGACTATGAGATACAAATTGATAAATTAATTTCTGATAAGGGGAATTAACATAAATAAGAGTTCACTGGTTTAAGTAGCTGTAATGATGTGTGGAAAATACAAAAAAAAATTTAAAAATACAAATCGTAAAAAGTGTGAAATTAACCTAAATGAGTAAACTATATAGAAAATATCCTCAAATATGATCATAAAAATAAAATTCAGAAAGCGAAAGGATGTTTTCGTATAACCAAATTATTAGAAACCTGAATAAGGAAATTAGAGAGGAGTGAGGAATTGAAAATCTTCACCCGAGTCAACTAAAGCTGACCTCCGAAAGAAAGAAACCCTTTAAAGCTGCTTTCAACTACTGAGTGACACTGCTGATGTTGTGGAATATATTACAAATAATTTGGGTACAATAATAGCTAAAGTATGAGAGCTTTTTATAAGTTGGAATAGATATAAAATGTCCCTTTTAATAACTTCAGTCTCGCTTTCTTGCCTTTCTGTTTGCTATCTTGTGTGGGAGACAGTTAGAACTACTTCCTGGGAGTTGCACAACCTTTAACACATGTACCAGAGCAAAGCACAAGTAACAAACAAACCAATGAACCAACAGAAAAGGTTGAAAACTCATCTGTGATGGATATTCACCGAGACACAGAGACTAGATGTGATAAAGGGTAATTCACAGGTGCTCTATCTATATACTACTATGTGCTTATAATTCAGAAATGTTCTCTCTAGAAAAACCATGTTGGTACTATCTCTTAGCTTCTCTCAATTTATAGAGCAGGAAATGATGAATCTTAAAGAGTAAACCCTCAAGAAGCTGAAATTTATTAAAACAAATGAGGAGAGTACATGCTGGCTAGAGTTTAATGAGCATCTACTCTTTTTCAGGTCTGTGCTGAACACTTTACATGTAATATCTCCTTTCATCCTCACGAAAACCTATGCATTTGGCATAACTAGCTCTATTTTATTAATGATAAATATGCAGATTTCAGAATTTAAGAAAGCTTATCTGATGTCACATAAATATTGGTCAGATAATTGGGGTTCCATCGCAAATCTATCTCAGTTCTCCATATTTCCTCAAATAACAATAAAGGAAACTAAATGATGACAAGTGCCATAAGAATACAGTAAATTAAGAATTGTTGGACTGGAATAAGAGAGGACTCATAGAAGAGCCTTAGAAAACAGTTAGTACATAGACTTATGAAGCAAACTAGCATAAACATCACAGAGGCCCTGTATCTTTAGGGAATTTTGTTCAATCCCTCAGCTTCTCTCTTGTGCCACCCAAATTAGCAATTGAATTATGAGTGTAGCACTGCCTTCAGGAATTACACACATTTACTGAGAAGATAAGAATTTAATTTGGGAATTCCTATCCCCTCATTTCTCTAAGAATTGCAAATATCTGCAAATTCTATCTGAAACTCAGGAAATCATTAATAATGTGTTATTTTCCTACTCTTGGGCTTGAAGGAACACTTTATTAGCATTATTGATTGATATGTAATTTAAATTGTCTCTGTGCAAAAGTGGCTTGTAAGGTAAGAATCATTTCTTAACAATGCCTTGGGAAGAAAAATAAATAAATAAACTTCCAAGTCTCATTAGCATCATCAAACAACAAGAGACTTAAATGTGTTCTATGCCCATCCTCAGACAGTGCTCTAGATGGCTGTTGCCTGAAGGGAGAAGGGCAAATAAAAGCACTTTGTCAGGGAACTGCAGTAGCCTCAGACCCACATCGCAAATCCCAGTTTTTCTTCAAGCCTGGAGCAGCTCTAAAACTTTTGTTTTAAATAGCTTCCTTTTATATAGCGATTTCCACTCACAGTAAAATCCAAACATCTTTTCCCTTTTATTTATTTTTTGTTTTTTATTTTTACTTTTAAAGAAGCTTTAAATTACATAAATGTTCCATCAAAAATACAGGGGATTCTCGTTTACCTCATCCCCTCCCCACACACAGACTTTCCCATATTATCAACATCTTTCATTAGTGTGGTACATTTTCACAATTGATGAACACATATTGAAGCACTGCTATTAACCTTGAACTACTGTTTACATTATAGTTTACACTTTGCCCCGCACAATTTTATAGGTTTTTGACAAAATGTATAATGGCCTGTATCTGTCACTGCAATGTCATGTAGGACAAGTCCAATGTCCCAAAAACGCCCCCATGTAATACCTATTCTTCCCTCTCCCTCCCCTCAGAGCCTCTGGTGGCCACTGCCTTTATATCCATGATACAAGTTCTTCCACTGATAGAATAAAAATAAGTCTACTTTAGTCCATTGTTCACTCCCCAATCTTGAGGATTTGGGAATGGTGATGCCCATTCTGCTTCTAATTGAAAGGGGGCTTAGATCCCATGAGGCAGATGGATGGGACTAACTTGCTTGTAGTCGCAGACTCTCTCTGTTCCTCATCATCCCCTTGTTAGTTGTCCTGAGTGAATTCAATGAACTGGAGAGTAGGTGTTAACTACCAGAAGGGCAAAGATTTTTTTTAAAGTTTATTTATTGCATAAACACAATAATTATAATAAATTAAAAAGTCTCTATCAATTTTATTTCCCCAACTTCAATTAACTATATCTCTTATGCTTGTTTCATGATTTTTTATAACTTGCTTAAATGAATACAATTTTAATTTAGTTGTATTTAGGGTATACATACCATTTTGTAATTTGCTTCTGTCAATCATAAAGGCATTTTCCATGTTGCTATATAGTCTTAATAATTAACATTTTAATGGCTAATAAATAATTATTTATTAATAAGTCTTTATTGTTATATATGAAGATTGTCTTTTCATTTTATCAAGGAGAAACATAATGCTCAATTTCATAACTATTGCATCCAAGGTTTTCGATTACTATTTTGTTTTATTTCTTGACATGATTTCTGAAACGTACATTGTTTTCTATACCTTTTATTTATGTGTGCTATTTTAAGTAGTCTCAAATTACTCATGAAAGTAAGAGGGGTGTATATAAATTAGATAAACAAGCAAATGAACACATCCTAAAGAAAACCTTGCTTGGATTTTGTCCTAGATGAGGGATAGGGAGGTGGCAGGCAAAAATCGGTATTCCTTTCACTCTGTAGTTTTCCTCTCATTGATGGTGCAGCTCACTGTTCTCCTTTATTTCCAATATGATCCTACATGTACTTTGTTCTCAGAATATAGTGTAAATGATAATAGCTTAAAGGATTATCTTCCTAATAATGAAATTTCTAGCAGTATATTTCACAGGAAAATATTTTTAAGGGAAATTTCTTCAACTGCTGTAATTTGGCTAGAAATTTGTCCTAGTCACCCTTATGGCATACTGGAGAGAGTCAGAAAGGTTTTTGTAGTCATGGGTTTCCTGAACATTTCTCAAAACATAATTCGCATGCTGATTCTGCTTCACAAGATGAAGTGCATATCAATTCTATTTAGTTCTAAAATTTCCATTTTATTCCTCACTAAGTTTCTATTTCCCCACTGAGATGCCCTAACTTTTCATTTACAATAAGAGTATTTTCCTGTATCTTGTTAAGTACAGTTTAATCATTGTCATAAAGTACTAATCTGGTTTATTCCAACATATGGGCCATCTCAGGTTTGCCCTCCATTCACTGTTTTTTCTCTTGACAATGAGTCACATTTATTCCTCCAAAGAAGCCCTATTATATTTGTTTGAGTAAGCAGTTAACCACAAACTTTGTTGACTAGGAAGCAGATGAAATCTGTTTTAGCTTTATTTGTTCGTTTGCTTGCTTTATTTTGTTTTGTTTACTTTAGTTTAGAGTCTGACCACATATGTGTGGTTTGGGCATCAGCCAGAGATTTGAGCAAAGTTTAAATAAAGAATTTAGGGTCCTTTTCTAACATTTTCAGGATTTCACCCTCACATCCCAGAAGGAAGGATTACCCTGAACTCTGTTCTGTTTCCTCAGATCAGAAAGTCTGCAAAATTGGAGTTTTATTGTCCTTCTAAATGGCACTAAAGGCAACTGTCCTCACGCTCTAAAAAGAAAAAAGCTCACCCTCTGTACACCCTTTGTTGCAAATTTTGACTTCCCTCCTGTTCACTCTCCAGGTCCCTTAGGTACTTATTTTTTAGTATTTTGCCCAGAGTTTACAGCTGTTATCCATGGGAAGGTCAATCTGTTAGGAGCTTTCTTAGCTAGACCAGAAAAAGGATCTTGCCTGATGGGCCTCTTTGAAACCAACAGCAGGATCAAATTAGAATACCCAGAAAATGCCCTAAACTGAACCAATCACATCAGGATCACTGGATTTACTGTTAACCTGGGCCTGAGGAAGATTTCTGTGAGCAGAGAATAGCTTCAGGACCTTTCAGGAGCCAGACACCTGTAGCCAGGCAATGCCAATAGTGCTTCTAGAACAACTCTGCAGAGCTCATCCACACAAACCTGGACTTCCACAATGGCTTTCTAAATCACTTCCTCTCTTACAGTTTCTCTCCTCTTCCCATCAAGTCTGAACATTATTTTTCAGCATCTCTCTGTTCAATTTTAATGGCCCTACTGACTACCTAATTGATTGCAAACTTCTTAGCCCAATCTTAATTTTTCATACTTCCCCTCATTAGCGGTAAATAGAAAATGATGGATGTAGACTGGGAAAATCAGTGCTCAAGTCCATGCTCTTAAACACAGGTGACCTCATTTACACACTGACGCAGTGAAGCCATTCTTCCTTGTTCAAATCCAACCTTTGTCATTGGAAGTTATAGAGCTTTGGACAAGTTTTTTTAACCTCTCTGTATCTCAGTTCCCTAGCAGTAAAGTGTGTAGGACTCTGGATAACCCCTAGGGCCCTTCCCCCAGGAATGTAAGACTTCTGATAACTCGGTAACCCTCCACCTAGCCCTGAAGGCCTGAAATTCCCATCCTGTGAATTTCCCCAAAGCACCCTATTTTGTTGTACCCCCTCCCTGAACACTTTCTGGGTAAGCCAGATATTTCCCCACCTACCTGCAGCTTCTTGAAATTTCCCTACCCTTCATAACTTCCCCATCACCCAACAATCACCTTCCACCCCATCTACCCTTTATATACTCTGTAACCACCGCAGGTCGGGGTCCATGGCATTGCCCACGATCGGGAGGCCTGCACCCTAACTTGAGTTAGTAATAAAGCTCCCTTTTGGTATTGCATTTTCAATGTGGTCTCATCCGTGCGTCTGGGGATCCAAAATCGGGCACAACAAGTGGAGCTGCTATTAATACTACCTTATAGGGGTCTTGTGCAGACTAAATGAGGGAACATTTGTAAGGCATCTTGGAACAGTGCCTGGTACATGATGGTACAATAACTGTTAGCTACCACTACCTTTATGAGTCTCAGTTTCATTCTCTGTGAAATGGGCAGCATAATTCTATTTGAAAGGTTAATGGTTCACATGCAACCAATGTTAAACAACTTAAAGCACTGTTCAAATTTGAGGGCCAAAAATTAGCTTCAACTTCATAGAACTATATTCCATTTCCTGATCTGTACATTATGCATTTTGTACTTCCCACTTCAAAATGCATTTCCTATGTGTGAAATGACCCTCTCTTCCATTTGGGTCTGTTGAAATCCTACCCATTCTTTAAAGCTAAGCAAGGATAACACCAATCCAGCCTAAAACTATGCCTGATCTCACCCAACAAATAATCTCTCCTTCCTCTAACCTTTAAACTCTTTACTCTGTGTCACTTCTTACATTTTTTTCTGTTTTGCATTCATGCCACGTTCTTTCCGTACATTGAGGGCTGCTTGACAATAACTGTGATTTATCTATCTTTGTGTCTGTAGCAGTTCTTCAAACAATGCCTATACATAGCAAGCATCAAAAATGTCCATCAAATCAAATGAAAACATAGCACTCGATGATTACATTAGAAAATAAATAAATTTGAAAGATGTCCATATTCATAATGGGAAAAATAAAACAATATAACTTATCATATTTATTAAGTGATAACCCAACTTGGTAATATTATCTTTGAAAAGAGCAAAATTTCTCCCTGGAGCATATTTTAGGACTTTGGTTAACATGCAGTTGATTTTCATGGTATAAGTAATGACGTTATTTCAAATTCCAAAGTCCAGCCACACAGCCCCTTTGGCTCAATGCAATTCACAACTAGCAAAAACTGCTTAGTGCTGGATTTCACACCCAGTCTCCTGGGACCGAATGGAGGTGCAGTAAATAGTACTGAGA
Organism: Chaetophractus vellerosus; assembly: GCA_004027955.1. Classification (NCBI taxonomy): domain Eukaryota; kingdom Metazoa; phylum Chordata; class Mammalia; order Cingulata; family Chlamyphoridae; genus Chaetophractus; species Chaetophractus vellerosus. The sequence continues at coordinate 9,740 of PVKH010015310.1, read as the reverse complement.
AAGATTACATAGATGCCTGAGAGCCATCTGTGCACAGTGGTATAAATGACAAACCAAAGAATTTCATCTGTCACCCCTGAAGTTAACCTCCTACCTAGGGAACCAAGACATAAACAGAGGCAGAGTTTTGTTCTGTTGGGCTGGCAGAAGCATTGCCTTCCCATCTGAGTGAAAAACAAATGCAAAGTGTGCAGGCAAATAAAGCCTGTTCCATTATTGAGCACTTGTTTCTGCTGCAGTAGTGTGACTCTATAAGGCTGCCCTTCCAAGCTGTTTTCCTGAGATCCATCTGGCATTGTTTACACAAGTGCACATCTTATTTGTTTACCTCATGACATCACTTTTGCCCTCCACATAGTCTAAATGCTGCTTTGTAGATCCAGATATTAAAAAGGAGACGGCTTTAGTGGGTTGAGGAAAGGCAAATGAAGTTTGTTTGTATGTCTTAAAAATCCTTAAACTAGAAGTACTCAGAAAGATTGTATATCTCTACTCCTTTGTTTTCCAATTATGGAAATAAGCTTCAATGTCACAATAATGGGAAAAATTTTCAAAAACAAACATTGAAAAGCCAACAATATGGAATACATAGCTTGGCTCGCCCATTCATGAGCTGCTGATTGGTGACTTTATACCTTTAGGTCTGGGTTTGTCAACTGTTAAATGCTCAGAATTTTCTAGTTTTTGGATCCCCTTCAACTCTAATTCCCTGGTCAAATCACCAATGATACTAAAAGCTGAAGACATAAGAGATATGTCCTTTTCATTGACACAGATCCTTTTCAAAACAAGTAAAATTTAGAACTAATAAGAGAACTAAATGAGATAAAGTGAAATCATAAAAATTACTAAATTAACCCAAAAGAAGATAAGAAGAAAGGAAAAGGGAGCAAAGAACAGATAGGACAAATATAATAGCAACAGCATGATGAGATATTAAACAATCATACCAATAATGTCAGTAACTGTAAAGGACTAAATACCCCAATTTTAAAAAAAACAGAAATTTCAGATGGGATGAAAATCTAAGCTCAAGCTATAAGTGCTTACAAAAAATAATGCATTTCAAATATGACACAAGAAGAATGTAAAAACATAGAAAATGATATACCATGCTAATGCTAGTTAAAAAGAAATCTGGAATAACTATATTATCAGACAGAGTAGATTTCAGAGCAAAAACAAGGAGGCTATGGCAATCCTAAACATTTCTGTACCCAATAACTGAGCTCTAAAATACATGAAACAAAAACTGATACAACCCCCCAAAAAAGATCCACAATCAAAATATTTCAGAATCACTTTCAACCATTAACAAAACAAGAAGACAGACAATCAGTGAGAATATAGAAGACTTGAACATTATCAACCAATGTGACTTAATTGACATTTTAAAAACACGCCACCAACCATCAAAATACAAATTCTTTTCAAATGCACATGGGACAATTAGTGAAGTTGATAATATTCTGAGCTTCAAATGATTGTAGAAATTCAGGTCATACAAAGTATGTTCTTTGACCATAATAGAATTAAATTAGAAATCAACAACAGAAAGATCATTGGAAAATCCGAAATATTTTTATTCTAAACATCACACCTCTAAAGAACCCACTGATCAAAGAAGAAACCAAAGGGAAATTAGACAATGTTTGGAACAGAATGAAAATGAAGTACAACATATCAAAATTTGTGAGATGCCACTAAAGTATACTTACAGAGAAAATTATAACTTTAAACAACAATATTATAAAGAAGATCTCAAATCAATGACTTCAGCTTACACCTTAAAAACTAGAAAAAGAAGAGCAAGTTAGACCCAAAGTAAGAAGCCTGGAAATAATAAAAACCAGAGCAGAAATCAATAAAATAGAAAACACAGAAAACTCAAAGAAACCAAATATTGGTTATTTGAGAATATCAATAAAATTTATAAAATTCTATGAAAAATGATCAGGAAAAAGTACAGAAGACACAAATTGTCAGTGTCAGAAATTATTTAGGTAGTATCATGCCAGAGTCTGTAAAACGAGAGTAAAAGGATAATAAGGGAATATTATGAACAACTTTCTGCCAATAACTATGAAAAAATAGATAAAAAGGATATATTCCTTGAAAGAAAAAAGGAACTTCCATAGGTCACTCAAGAAGAAATAGATAATAGGAAGAGCTGTGTATCTTTTAAGGAAACTAAATTTGTAATTGAAAACCTGGCCACAAATAAAACTCCAGGTATAGAAAATTTTGTTGATGAATTCCACCAAATTATTAGGAATGTACTGATACCAATTCTACACAGGCATTTTGAGAACATGGAAAAGGAGAGAATATTTCTCAGGTCATTCAATAAGAACAACTAAATCTGATAAAGATACTATGTTTTAGTTTGCTAAAAGCTGCCGGGAGCAATATATCAGAAATAGGTTGGCTTTTACAACAGGAATTTATTAGGTTAAAAGCTTACTGTTCTGAGGTTGTGAAAATGTCCTAATCAAGGCACCATAAGAGATGCTGTCTCACTGAAGGTCAGCTGCTGGTGATCCTGGACTCCTGCCATGGGCCAAGACACAAGGGCAGCTCTCTGGTCTGGGTCTCTGCCTTCTCCTCTAGGCTTAGTTTATCCCCAAGCTCAGCTGTGGGCAATCGAGCACATGGCAGGGCACAATGCCTGTCCACTCTTCTCTCCAGTGTACTCAGGGCCTTGTTGCTAGTTCTGCTTCAGGCTGCTCTCTCTGTGGTTTTTCTCTGTCCAAGTTTCCTCTCCGAGCTCCTGGGTTCCTTGTCTTCATTTCTGCAGCTTTTCTTCCGTGTCTGAGGGTTTTATTCCTCCATTTATAAAGGACTCCAGGAAGAGGATTAGGACCCATCCTGGGTCCCGCAATCTAATCAAAGGCCCTTAACTGAAGCAATCTAATCAAAGTGATCTAATCAAAAGGTCCCTTAACTGAATCTAACCAAAAGTCCCCACTTAACCAATAGGTTGACATGCACAGGAATGGGTTCACTTAAGAACATAATTTTCTGGGGTCTATAAAAGACTCAAACCAGCACATGTTACAAGAAAAGAAAATTGCAGACCAATATCCTTCATAAAAATAGATGTAAAATTTTTCAAAACATTGTGAGCAAATCAAATCCAATAATACATAAAAAGGATAATACTTTATTACCAAGTAGGTATGTTTTAGGAATGCAAGGTTGATTATTTTCCTTTTTAATTAATTTTTTAAAAGAAGCTTTAGATTACATAAATGTTACATAAAAAATATAAGGGATTCCAATATGCCCCATTCCCTCCCCTCCCACATTTGCCCATATCAACAACATCCCCCATTAGTGTGGTACATTTGTTAAAGCTGATGAACACATATTGAAGCATTGCTATTAACTATGGATTACAGTTTACATTATAGTCTACACTCTGTCATGCACAATTTTGTACATTATGACAAATTAAATGGCCTGGATCCATCACTGCAATGTCATGCAGGACAAGCAAGGTTGATTCAATGTTTGAAAATCAATAAATTAACCATATAAACAAATTAGAAAAGAAAAACCATATATTCACCTCAATAAATACAGATGAAGTATTGAACAAATCAAATTTTCATTTGAGGTAAAAGATCTCCGCAAACTGGATCAGAATGGAATTTCCTTGATATGATAAAAGGTAGGTAAGAAAAACCTACAGCTAACATCATACCTAATCATGAAAGACTGAATCCTTTCCCTGTAAAATGAAGACTAACACAAGGATGTCCTTTTCCACATTTAAAGCATTATTCTACCAGAGTTCTAGCCTGTGCAATAAGGAAAAAAAAAAAAAAGACAGACAGACATGCACATCAGAAAGGAAGAAGTAAAGTGTCTTTATTCACATTTAACATAATTATCTGTGTAGAATGAAAAAAATTATCAACATTATTAGTTATTAAGGAATTGCAAATGGAAAACACACCAATTAAAATGGCTAAAATTAAAATGTTAGTGAAGATGAGGAGGAAAAAGAACTGGCATATGCTGTTGCTAAACATGTTAATGGTACAATCAAGTTGGAAAATTGGGTGTTTCTTAAAAAGTTAAAGGTATACCTACTGTATAATCCAGTCATAACACCTCTAAATATTTACTCAAAAGGAAAATATCACTACGACAACTTGTACATGAATATTTTGAGCTATTTTATTTGCAACAGCCAAAAAATAGTAACAACGCAAATGTCTGTTAACAATGGATAAACAAAATTGTACATCCATACAATGGAACGCTATTAAGAAATAAAAAGGTATAAACTATTGATATGGTTCTGGGAATTATGCTGGCATGTATACTGGGATGGCAAAATCTTGGGGGACATCTTGGAATGCTATCACAGCATCTTATATTTTTCCTAGCTATGGTGAACAGTTATTTTTGTTTTCTATTAAATTTTCTAATTGGTTATAAATAATGTTCCATATATAAATACTAATTTTTAAGAATATAGACTTGGAGCCAGAATCCCTCTTTTAAATCTAAGCTCTGACCTTTATCAGGCAAGTTTTTTAATTTCATTTTTAAAATGGGTATAATGATAGTACCCTTACCTCCTGGCAGTATAATGTGAGGGTTAAATGAATTAATACAAGTAAATCAATTTGTATAACACCCAGCACCTAGTAAATGCTCAATAATTGTTACCATTAATAATGATGATGTGGTTGGATGAGAAACCTTATTGGTCAGTTTGATAAGTTTTAATAGTTTGTAAATTCTCTTTGATAACTATGGAAATTATATTATTTAAAGATAATGACCATTCTGTTTATATCATTCTAATTTTTAACCACAATATTTATTATCTTTAATATGTATGAGCTGGAATGTCCATTACAATGCTGAATTGAAGGAACTATTGTGGAAAAATTGTCATTTTCCAGACTTGAATGAGAATCCTTCTTACGTTTATCCTTTAACATAATTTTGTGAAGGTTTTGGTAGATATATTTCATCAAGTTAAGGAAATTTTCTTTTATTTGTATTTCATATATCTCAAGGAAATAAATTACCTATTTGCCCTCTGTTCTCTGAAACTATTTCTATGAGATAGTTATCTGTTACTTGAAGTTTAAGAGAAAGTCACCTATAGAACCATCTGGACCTTGTATCTTTTATTGATATATATAGATTGTATAGTGTCAGTTACCAATGGGATTTTTAATATATTTTCTTGATTTATTTTGTTTTTAAACTTCTGGATGGGGTCAATGCTTGAATTATTTTCTCTGGAAGTAATTTTAGAAATAAGGTTAAAATGGGCCATGCGTTTTCTGTTGGTTTTTCTTAGGACCCTCACTCAGGAAGTCTGAAGTTGTTATGTAAGAAGACCAGCTACCTTGAAGCCACCACAAAACCATCAAGAGAAACCACATGGAATGATCACAGAAGCAGGTGCCTGAGGAGCCCCATCTGTCCCAGAACCCAGCTGTAGGAGTCTTCTCAGCTGTGGTAGGTAGAATTTTAAGACATCCCCCAATTTTCTTATCCCCTGTTTCACACTCCCTGAATAATTCCACGACCATGTTGTGTGTGGGCAGGACTATAAATATAACGGATTTCACCCCTAGAAGTTGATTACATTATATCATGGGAGTGAAGGGATTTTATAGATATTATTAAGGTCCCAAATCAGTTGACTTTGAGTAAATCAAAGTCAGATAAGTTATTCTGAGTGGGCCTGGCCTAATTAGGTGAGCCCTTGAAAGAGACTGGCCTTTCCTGTAAGAAGAGTTTGGAAGCATGGGAGATAACTCTCCTGCCAACCCAGAAGAAGCCATCGCCCATGCTGTGGAGAGGTCCTTGCAGAGTTGATAATGGCTCCCAGCCAACAGCCAGCAAGAAAATGAGGTTCTCAGCCTTATAACCACAAGGAACTGAATTCTGCCAACAACTATTGAGCTTGGAAGAGGACTCTGAACCTCAGGTGATTTTTCAGCTCTGACCAACACCTTCATTTCAGCCTGGTAAGCCTGAGCAAAGAACCCAGTTTGTATTTTTATTTGTATTTATATTTATCTTATCTGAATATTTATCTCATGTGTCCTTTAATTTTTATGACTCATTTCTCTCTTTAATTCTAAAACTTTGTCAGCCAATATCACAGTAACTCTTCAAATATTGTGTCTCTAACATTTCCTCTTCTTCTGGAAAGTTTATTTGACATATACTGGATTCTTTCAATCTACCATTCATCACTTTTTTTAACCTGTTTTAATAATCAGCTGCAATATTGAATGAATGTATTGGTACTATTACAAAGAATGAATGATTAGAACTAATTGAAATGCTTAAAGTCTTTGTCAAATTGCTCTGTGAAATTAATTCCTATAGAGTGAATTAATGATCTAATTGTTGATTTACTTGGCTGAATTTCTTAGCATTAAATATCATCATGCATTTGGAATTAGGGATTCCATGTTCATTTGAAATAAGAAGCTTGTTTTGCTTTTATATGACATTACTATTCCTCTGCACTCACCTCTCACTCTCCAGCAGTTTCCACTTGCATCCTCCAGCCCTTCAATCTAGAACCACATTTTATAATAACATTTCACAGCACCAACTTTGCAATAACATAGGGACCCCTCTGATCCAATCATTCCGGCCAGCAGGTAGTTTAATTCAGTTCCTGTTCTCCAACCTTTGTGCCTCTCCCTTTAGCTCTGAAGCTCAGGACTCCATATAAGCTGTGACCTCATGCAGCAGTGAATAACTTTCTTTCAGCCTCTTCAGATAAGGAAGACTGTCACACCCCATCCTAGGATCCAAGTAGAAAGACTGGCTCCTAGGCCCCAACTTGCATGGAGCACTTTTATTCCCCATTACTACTCTGCAGAAGCCAAGCCCTCAGTTACTACTACTGTTTGCTTTTAAATTCAGTCCATAGCATTCATTATAACTTTTTTACTGTTTATCACTTTGCATATCTTTTTTTCTCTGATCCACTGTGATACTGATGTTGTCGTTATTACCCCGGCTATGTGATGTGTCTGTCTCTCCCTGGTCTCTCCCCCTTTCTATCTCTATCTCTAAACCTATCTACCTACTTATCTATCATCTAGCACCTTTACAGTATATAAAACTTTATTGCTTAAAGTGCCTATATATTGTGTTCCAAACCACAACAACAAAAACAAAAAAAAAACAAAAAAAACAACTTTATTGCTAAGTATTTTCAGCAGAGGGTGTTTAACTAAACCTTTGGACCAAAAGACACCAAGTAATTTCTATGAATGACTTAGAAGGGATTTTTATTATTGCTTGTGTGTTTTGTTTAGTAACTTTTGGTAAATTTCTTAATACCAAAGTTATCAGCAATGATTGTTTTTATTTTACTCCATTTAGTTTTTATTTTCACAATTATATTTGTCACTCCAAGGATTTCTATTTTGTTTGTTCTCAAATCTATTCTCTTTCATGACCTCAGTCTTAATGTAGGGATCCTCTTCCTATTTTTTCTTTTTCAAGATTAAACATATTTAAAGTTCCTGTCACATAAGTCCATATTTTCTAGTCCCTTGAGTGTTAATGCACCTGCTTTATTCACCAGCTGTTTCTCATAGCTTTGTGTAGTCCCTTAGGTGATGAAATCTTTTCCCATTACGTTATTTTTAGTTATCATTCTCTTACTCCCCTAAGGGTGGTTTTGCAATTGTCTCTAACCAGTCCTACTGGTTCACAGGTTCCATAACAATTTTTAAAGTTTTCAATATTTATTTTTCTCTATTCTCAGCATTGAATGGCTAGTGGAATTCCTGCTCTATATCATTCAGCACAAGCTAGAGGTTCAAAACGTCCCTCAAACAGTTAATTTTATATCTACAGACAGGGGCAGGTAACCATATCCTTAACCTGCTTGGCTAAGTTTTTCTTGTGCTAGTAAATAACAATGATAAGAGGAGACGTAGGAGAAGGGGAAGAATATCTCGCTAGTTCCTGCTTTATGAAGGGAGTCCAATTTGAAATTTTTAACTAGCATGGTCTTGGTCTCTACAGTTTTGTTCTGTGTACTGTAGGCAATGAAAGTTTTACTCCCACGCATTTTAGAGCTAACTAACACCTGAAAAGTTCCCTTTCCTACTTGGCTCACTCACAGTGTCATTCTGAACAAAAGTACATTTTATTTTTATTGTGTCTAAGTATGTGGAGGTGGAAAGGAGTTGAATAAGTAAGAGATATCATTTTAACATTTAAAGCTGTCTAATAGTGAAACAGGCCTAGAATAGTAGTTGGTTCTCCATTGCTGGATGTGATAAAACATAGGATAGAAAGCTATCTACCAGGGGTGACTGAAGCAATTCCTTTTGTGTCAGAAGATAGACTAGGCTACTTAAATTCCTAAACGTAATTAGCTAAAGGTGTAGATGTTACATAAAGATATTTTTTAAAGCTGCATAAGGTGTCTTCAGAGGATCAGCTCTCCCACCTAAAAGCTGTTTGACTTTGGGAAAGTCACTTTCCTTCTGAGGGTCATACTTTCATCATCTGTAAAATGAGATATATGTGAAATTAGATAGGCTTTAAAATTCTCATGATTCTATGACTATCACTTTTCTTCAGTTGAACTTATTTAAGGAAATTTTTTAAAAGAAGTCTGACTCTTGAACTGATGACTGAAACAATTTTATTATTTTTCAGTTCATAAAGTACATTAAAGTCTAAGTGAAATGGCTTTCTCTGACCATGGGATTATATGTTACACTTATTTAAGTACTAATATGAATTAAGAACCCCTACATAGCTTCCCAGCTTGCAAGTTTAGACAATGGTTAAACTCTTGGGCAGAAAAGCAGATATTTTCCTGATCGTAACGATCAGATTATATTGGCAAGAAGGCATGAAGCTGGTGGCTGAAAGGAAGCTACTTAGTGACAGCAAACCACGTAAGTACACCACTTATAATGAATTCTAATCATTTGTATTCTTCTCTGTCTTCTCAACTAGACTGCAAGATGCCTGAGGGCAGTAGTTGTGATATATATATATACACATCAATGTACTCCTACCACCTGATAAAATAAAATAATAGCCATGTGTCATCATGCTGATTTACATGTGTTAAGATAATATTTAAATATGATCAAGATTATCCAACAACCATGTTTTAAGTGAGGAACAAATATTATCCCAATTTTACAGATAAGAACACTAAAAAAAAGAGATGCTAAATTCTTTAAGTAATTTAAATTATAAAAGCAAGATTCTTATTTTATTTTGGCCTGACTCCAAAGATCTTAATCACCACACTACAGTGTCTTACATGGTAGATAGTATATATTCACTTATACTTATTAACCTATTAAATTAACCATCATTTATGTTGAAAATGGGGACAGATTTAAATAGAATATCATTTGCTTTGATGCCAAATTTCTTGAGCATCTACCAGGAGCCAGGTACTATGCTAGGCAATTGGGAAGACTGAGAAGTAAAAGGCAGTTTCTGCATGTAAAGAGTTCAGAGTCTAGAAGAATGGTAAGGCTGAACATAAATGATTTTACTACAGGTCAGAGAGATTCAGGGCTCAAAGGAAACCACTAAGTGCTTTAGGACTCAAAGGAAGGAAAGAATGCGTCCCCATAGGAATAGACTTCCACAGAGGAGATGGCAGTTGAAAAATATCTTAAAGACAGATAAAATGTTGATAGGAAGATAAGATTTTGATAAGAAAAATATTATGGGGTAAAGAAAGAGGATGG
>PVKH010015309.1:0-16136 GCA_004027955.1 Chaetophractus vellerosus | reverse complement strand
CAGATATGTACTAAATATGATGAGTAAACTTGTAGAGATCAACTCTAGCATATAGGTTATTTGGAGATAGAATGTGGGTTGACAATGGGAGCTGAGGTTTAATGTGTGTAGAATTTTTAATAAGGTTTATTGTGAAAGTGTGGAAATGAATTGAGTCTATGGTAACACATTATAGTGAGTATAATACTGTTGATTTATAAATGTGATTGCTGCTGAGAGCAGTAGTCTGTGGTTGTAGGTGTCAATTGAAAGGAAGCCAGAGAAAAATCTAGTGACTGTATAACAGTGATTTCAGTGGTGGATGAAGATTGTAGTTAATAGTATAAATACAAGAACATTCTTCTTTTACAAAATATTAGGAACATAGTGATACATGGGAAATTAGAACTAATGTAACTTATGGATGATTGTTAACAGGGATATTGTAATATTTTTTGCCACAATGGAAAAGAAGATATATCAATAAGAGACAAGAATAGGGGGGTATATGAGGGTATGGGAATTTTCCTTTTGGAGTAATGAAAACATTCTAAAATTGACCAAGGTTATGACAGCACAACTCTTTGATGAAAATGAGAGCCACTGAGTATACACCTTGAATGGATTGTACAAAGAATGGGACTATATAACACAGTGAAGATGGTCTGTTGTTAACTGAACAAATATAAGAACATTCTCTGATGAACTATAGCAAATATATGATTTTTATATATTTTATATTATAGCAAATATATAGCAAATTATATAATATATATAAGCTGTCAATAATTGGTGAGTTGATTTAAAAACACATCAAATGTAAGATACAGGCTATAATTAGTAGTAATACTTTGATGATGCTTTTTCATAGTTTGTAACAAATGTTTCACAATTCATGGTGTTGGTGGTGGGGTGATATATTGGAGGCCTGAATGGTGATATACATGTTTGTTTTGTAAGATCACAACTTTTACTATATACTTATTGTTTATGTATGTTCATGTATGAATTCTTTGCTTCAATAATTTTTTTAAATCCAAAGATTAAACTCTACCCAGAAGAACTTGCTGCATCATTAAATGTGAATACTTTATGGACTATGAGTTCTTAGAAGGCAAATAACAACAAATACAACAACAATAACAATTTACAGGGTTTTCATGCAGAAGAGAAGCATTATGCCAATTGGGTCAACTCCAATAGTCTCAGGTCAGGAGCTGGGAATATGATTCAGGTTCAGTAGAAGAAAGTTCTAATAAGCTTTCAAAATTACAGTTTGTCACCAGCAAGGTAGTAGTTACCCCACTTTTGCAAGTACTTCATGTTGTAGAGGGCAGCCATTGTGTTAAATAGAAGGTTGCATCAGAGTTCTTGACAGGTCTTTTAAAAATTCAAGGTTTTAGAATTTTATCATTGAATTTTTCTTCTGGTAAATTTTTATCAAATTCTGAAAGTAAGATGTGACCAAAGAAAACTGACAATTTCATAAAAACGAGTTCTGCAAAGAGGCAGTAATTCAGACCATTAAACATACTGAGTTCCTATGTAAAATATATTGTCAAGAATAAAATGATGACTGGATGATGACACCACAATAAATTAAATTAGATTTTTTCTCTTTTGTTCCACCAAAACTCCAGTGCCTGACCTATAGTGGCAATTAAGAAATATTTGCTGAATGAATGAATAACTAAAATGTGGCTTGTGGGCTCAGATTGAAATAAATCTAACAAGTGCTTTGGACATTGTAGTCCCCAAAACCAGCTTCAAAACTAATTAACTTTTGTCTGTGAAGCAGCAGCATCTCTCACCTCTTTTCCAACGGTGAGACCTGGATCTACCACAGACAACAGTTTCAGAATCCTGAGCTTTCTTTTGATGCCATTTTACATAGAAATATAAGATAAGCCATAACAAGTTTCTGAAAAATAATCACTCCATTCTAGCATTGGAGAGTTTAGCAGCTCATACCATGCAGTAAGCCAAAGAGGTGACTGAGAATTTCAAAGAAAAAATAACAGCAGGAAAGCCTAGCAGGTGCTAAGTAAGTGAACCAAAGTGAGGTCAGCACAAACAGGAAAGGTTAAAGAAAGGCTTTCTACAAATCATAGGTTAACATCTCCAAGAAACTTTATGCCATTGTAGAAAACAGTGATAGACATATCTAAATGGCATCCAGCTATAAAGGAAATTTTTTAGCCACAGCTCAGCATAAACTAACAGGATATTCACAGTGCAGCTACCAGATGAAGCAAATGACAAATGTCAGGTGTACACAGTGTAGAGGTGACAGTTCTATATTGTATTTTCAGCCTCACCTACCATTAATAGTTTGTCTAGAAAAGATTAATAACATGCTCATAAAATATTTCTAAAAGTTTTGCATTGTGAAATCTTAAAGATTTTTATTTCTACATATGTCTAACAAATTGCAGGCATTCACTCAATCTAACAGAAGTTGATACCCAGTTTCTCTTAGTAACATTCACACTCAATGTAAGTTTTGTCAGCATTTGGTCCAAATAAAATTAATATGACTGAAAAAATACCACATTGTACTCAGCATCAGGGTGGGGAGAACCTAACCTGGTGTCTCTAGAATAGCTGAGAGATGTCCAGCATGATGACCTAGCTGTCTGGCCTAGCATAGAGGACTTGAACTTTTGATCCTCTTCTTCTTTATGTCAGAGATGAGGGACAGGAGCAGACCAAGAAGTGTCTCACTCTGGTTCCATGTAGGACCAAAGAGGTTGTCCTAGATTTGTCAGTTTGTAAAATCACCCCCTCATGAGAAATACTCTGTCTTCCAGATATTTTGAAGACTATTCTTCATATTTGCCAAACAGGGACCTGGGGATATTTTGCTTCCCTTCTACATAGTGCACATTCAGCAAGCACAAGACTATCCCAGGCCTAACTGTGTTACAAATGTATGCCCTTAATGATTTGCAAACACTTGTCCAGGACATGTTCACATTTAAACCATGTTTAAATTCCAAAAGGATTAGGTGCCAAGTTAAAGTACAAAAAATAATGAGACATCTCAAAGATGAGCATGTCCTCTGATCATTTTCTTCATTATATTAGATTATCCGCTAAGTCTTCAAATGGTTTGCCATAGAGACACTTTGGTTTCAAGGTACTTGTTTAAAAAGAATTTACACTAAAATTATAAGATAGCAATTTTCACAGTTCAGCACAAGATCACATGCAAATAACAATTACTGACCAGTAATTAAAACAAAAATTCGGAGAAAACACTCAAATGAAACTCAAGGAACTTGTTTCTCTTTTAGCATTTTATACTGAATTATAATTGACTTACTATAAACTGCACATATTTATAGTGCACAATCTGAAAGGTTTTGACATGTTATATATCCATAAAACCATCACCACAAGCAAGATAATAAACATATCTATTTGCCTCAAAAGTTTCTTCATGCCCCTTTATAGGCCCTCGCTCTGCTCCATGCCCCCTCCCATCCCCAAGCAAATATTGATTTGCTTTTCATCACAATAGATTAGTTTGGATTTTCCAGAACTTTATATAAATGTAATCATACATATATATATTTTTCTATCTGTCTTCTTTCGCTCAGCATAATTATTCTGAGGATCATCTATTTTGTTGTATATGCAACAATTATTGTTATATAACAATAGTTCTTTCCTTTTTATTGCTGAGTAGTTTACCATGATGTGGATAAACCACAAAGTGTTGATCCATTCCCCTGATGTGGATATTTGGATTATTTCTACTTTTCGTCTATTACAAATGAAGCTGCTATGAACATTTGTGAATGAGGATTTATATGAACATGTGCTTCTTGACTTGTTGATAAATATCTAAGGTAGAATGATTGAATCATACAGAAGGTAAATTTTAAACTTTTTAAGAAACTCCCAAAGTGTTTTCCAAAATTGTACCATTTTACATCCCACTAGCAATGTATGAAAGTTAGTTCCTCTACATCTTCACTGACACTTAGCTTGATCAGTTTTTTTTTTTAATTTTAGCCATTCACATAGGTCCTTAAAAGTATCTCACTGAGGTTTTAATTTGCATCTCCCTAATACTGATGATGTTGAGCATCTTTTTACATATCTACTTGCCACGATATATCTTTCATGTTGGGTTTTTTTGTTTGCTTACTGAATTTAAGAGTACTTTGTATGTTCTGGATATAAGCCCTTTATCAGATATATATATATATATATTTGCAAATATTTTCTCCCATTCTGTGCTTTCCTTTTCGTTTTTAATTTTTATCAAGGTCTATGTATCAAGTTGTTCTTTACAGATCATGATTTTGGTGTCATTTCTAAGAAATGTTTGCCTAACTCAAGGAGAAAAGGTTTATTCCAATTTTTTTACTCAAAATTTCATAGTTTTAGGTTGTAAATTTAGGTCTATGATCTTTATTATTTTTTTTTTACTTTGCATATGGATTTGCACTTGTCCAGCACAATTTATTAAAAATACTAACCTTTCTCCATTGAGGTTCTTGGCACCTTTCTGAAAAATCAGTTTTTCCCTCAGCATTCCCTTTTCTTCAATTTTCTAGAAGTGCCAAGTGGAATTGATATCATTTCTTAATATTTTAATAGAATTCACCAACGAAGACATCTAGCCCTGGAGTTCTATTTGTGGCAAGGCTTTTAACTACAAATTCAATTCCTTTAATCAGGTTATACAGGTTATCTATTTCTTTTTGAGAGAGCTTTGATAATTTGTGTCTTTCAAAGGAATCTAAATTATCATATTGTCAGCAAAGCATTGTTCATAGTATTCTCTTATCCTTTTAATACTATATAATCTCTGGTGGTAGTCTTCACATTGGTAAATTCTGTCTTATCTCTTTTTTTCTCATCATTCTGGCAGGAGATTTATCAATTTTATAGGTATTCTCAAGAACGGAACATTTGATTTTATTGACTTTATTATGCTTGTTTTCCAGTTCATTGATTTCTACTCCAATCTTTACTTTTTCCTTTTTTCTGTTTTCTTGGGGTTTCATTTGCTCTTCTTTTTTTAGTTTCTTAAGGTAAAAGCTGAAGTCATTGGTTGAGACTTTTATCCTTTTCATTTAATATGTGTTTAATAATATACATTTCCCCTGAATTATTGCTTTAGTGGCATCACAAATTTTTGAAACACAGTGTTTTAATTTTCATTAAGCTCAAAATACTTCCTAATTTTCTTTTGATTTCTATTTGACCCATGGGTTATTTAAAAGTGTGTCAGGGGCCGGCCATATAGCCCAGTGGATAGGGTGCCGGTATACCACATGGGAGGCCCCGGGTTCAGTTCCCGGGGACCTCTCCTAGCGGGCAAACCACCTTGAGAAGGGCAAGCCGCCATGGGCGGGCCAGAGCCGCCATGGGTGGGGCAAAAAGCTGCCACGGACAGGGCAAAGCTGCCACGGGCAGGGCAGGTCACCTGCGAATGGAGCGCAGCCAGCCACCCGCGAACTTAAAGCTGGCCGTGAATAGAAGCAGAAGCTGCCCACAAGCGGGGAAAGCCGCGCCTGTGCAGTAACCGACCTCAGCGTGTCGCCGCAAAGGAGGGGGGAGGGGAGATATGTAATAAAATAAAATACATCTTAAAAAAAAAAGTGTGTCATTTCACATCCAAATTTGAGATTTTCTAGTGATGTTTCTGTTATTGACTTCTTAGCATACAATCTGTTTCATTTATTTTTTGTGGTAGTATATATATTTATTATTTTTTTTTTTAAAGAAGATTTACATTACATAAATGTTCCATGGAAAATATAGGGGATTCCCATATACCCCACCCCCTCCCCCTCCCACTCTTTCCCCAATTATTAACATCTTTCATTAGTGTGATAGATTTGTTAAAAATGATGAACACATATTGAAGAATTGCTACTAACCATGGACTATACTTTACATTATAGTTTACACTTTGCACCACACAATTTTATAGGTTTTGACAAAATGTATAATGACCTGTATCCAACACTGAAATGTCATGCAAGACAGTTCCAATGTCCCAAAAACGCCCCATTTATACCTATTCTTCCCTCTCCCTCCCCTTAGAAACTCTGGTGGCCACTGCCCTTGTATCAATGATACAAGTTCTTCCATTGCTAGACAATAATAAGTCTACTTGAGTCCATAGTTTCATTCTCCCGTTTGCCCATTCCTCATCTTGAGGAGTTAGGGATGCTGTTACCTACTCTGTTTCTGATTAAGTGGGGGCTTAGATCCCATGGGACAGATGGATGGATGGAGCTATATTGCTTACAATTGTAGATACTTTCTGGTTTTGGGGATTGGACATGTCCATCATCATCATTTTATTAGTTGTCCTGGGTGATTCCAATGAACTTAAGAGTACGTGTTGCAACTCTGCTGACATTCAGGGCTCAACCGGCATATAAGTAGACCAAAGATTTGAGTCTCTGGGGCAATATTTAAGGAATACAGTGCTAATTATAGGTTCAAATAAAAGGGGCAGAAGAGTCATGTGTAGGGAAATTATAAATGAGTCTAACTCTGTTACATTACATTGGGGAGCATATATTCCAAAGTAAGGCCTACTGACTGGGTGTTGAATTCCTGAGCTTGTCTGCTCTGCCTATAGTGTTCTAGAGCCCTCAGGAATCCTGCTGTTTGAGGCACTGTTTGTTTACTGTGGCAGTCAATGAGATACTGCTGAGACATGCATTAGCTTAACCTCTGGAATGACCTCCAGACTCACTTCGATATCTCTTAGCCATAAACACTCATTTGTATTTAATGTGTCCCCTTTTTCGTCAATGTCTTTTTCCAAATGAATCACTAGTTGTTGATCTAATTATTGACTTCTGATTAAAGTCTATTATGAACAAAGAAAATATTTTATATGGTTGGATCTTTTTAAACTTATTGAGACTTGTTTTACAGTCCAGAAGACAGTTTATCTTGGTCAGTGCTTCATGTATTCTTGAAAAGTATATATTGTGCTATTGTCAAGTGCAGTGTTCTACAACTGTGTTATATCAAGTTGGTTGTTAACATTGTTCAAGTCCAAATATTTACTGATTTTCTCTGCAATTATTCTATCAAATATTGAAGGGTATTGAAATCTCTGATCATAATAGAGGATATGCCTATTTCACTTTGCAGTTCTCCCAGTTTTTGCTTCATATTTTTGAAGCTCTGGGGAGAACGGTATGCCCTCTTGAAAAAATAACCCTTTTATCACTATGGAATTATCTCTTTTATTGATAGTCTTTGCTCTAACATTTATTTTTTTTTAATAATACTATAGTAGCTTCTTTTTTATTAGTGTTAGCATGTGTTGTGGATTGAATTATGTCCCCCACAAAAGGCGTGTTTATGTCCCAACCCCTTTTTCCATTGGCATGAACCCATTTGTAAATAGGACTTTGAAGATGTTATTAGTTAAGGTGTGCCCAAAATGAATGAGGGTGGCCCTTAATCCAGTAGGACTAAAGTCCTATAAGGAGAGGAAATTGGATCCAGAAATAAAAGCCACAGGGAACAGCAAGACACTGAAAATCAGTGAAACCTGGAAGAGAAAGGAAAAGACACCACCATGTGCGTTGCCTTGTGATGGAAAAGCCAAGAAACCCTAGATTGCTGGCCAGCCAGAAGATAACAGCCTCACGATAAAGCTAGTCTCTGAAAGTGAGCCAACAAATTCCTGTTGTTAAGCCAACCCATTGTATGATATTTGTTTTAGCAGTAGGAAATTAAAATAGCGTAGTATATATTTTCCTCTCCTTTTACTTTTAACCTGTGTGTTTACGTTTAACATATTTGGATGATCAGTTACATCTTTTAAATGCTTTGTAATTAAGAGTTTTTGTTTTAGTGCTACTTGTCAAAACAGGATTTAATCTAAAACTTACAAGATAGTGTTTTACACACCTAAACTTAGCAGCAGATTACATGTAAGTAATAATTACTGACCACTAATTAAAATAAATACCCAGAGTATATATTCAAATAAAAGTCAAGGGATATATTTCTCATGAAGTTTAAAATATTTTACAGCAGAACTGATAAACCTAAATATCTTAAGAAATATTCCCTATTGAATATTGTCTTAGTTTATCAGCTCTGCTGTAACTAAATACAACAGACTAGATTGCTTGAGCAACAGAAAGTTATTGTCTCAGTTCTGGAGGTTAGAAGTTTGAATCAAGATGTTGACAGGGCATGCTTTCTCTGAAGTCTGAAGAGTTCTGGTAATGGTCATGAGGTTCCTTGGCTGTAGCATAACTCAATCTTTCACTCCATCATATCACACTCTCTCTCTGTTTCTGTGTCCAAATTTCCTCTGCTTATAACAACACGAGTCCAATTAGATTAAGTGCCCACCCTAATTCAGTTTTGCCTCATCTTAACTAATAACATCTTCAAAGATCCTATTTATAAATATGTTCACATTCACAGAACTGGAAATTGGAACTTTTTGGGAGACACAATTCAATCCTTAAAAAATATTGATATTTTAAAAATTATTTGGTAAGTATTTTAGTCATCCAAGGAGGTGCTGAAGCAAAATACCAGAAATCTGTTGGTTTTTATAAAGGGTATTTATATGGGGTAGAACCTTACAGTTTCCAGGCCACAAGCATAAGTTACTTCCCTCACCAAAGTCTGTTGCCATGTGTTGGGGCAAGATGGCTGCCGACATCTGCCAAGAGTTCAACTTCTTAGGTCCCTCTCTTCCTGGTGATCCCTTTCTGGGCTCAGCTGCTGTGCTTTCTCCACAAGGCCAGGTGTAGAATATCAGGCGAATGGCTCTGTCTCTCTCCCCGAGGCCTCTGCCTGTGTTTAATGGAGACTTCTCTCCTTCCTCACATATCTACTTCCCCTGTGTGTTTAATTCTCAAGCTCCAGGATAAAAACCCCAACTCTGTCCTTTGCCATGTCTTTTATCTGTGATTCCCCACCCACCAAGGGGTGGGGACTCAAAGCCCTACGCCCTACGGACATGGCCCAATCAAAGCCCTAATCATAATTTAATTAAGTAAAAGTAAAACCTCGGAATCCAATACACTCTAATATGCCCAGAGGAAAAGACTAGTTTACAAACATAATCTAATATTTTCTTTTTGGAATTCATCAATAATATCAAACTGCTACAGTGAATTAGATTCACCAGTCTTTAATTTAAGATAAAAGTAAATGTTTAGAATGATACTAACATGCAATATAAGACAAGAAAATATATGGTTATAAGGTTGGACAAGGAATAGCCGGGTGAATTTGATTTTATAATTTGATTGCATGTTATTTTCATCATTGGCTGCATATGCATTTAAAACTTTAGGACATTATTAATAGTTAATTCTGCTAATAGTTTAAATCAGTATCTTATTTCTGAAACCCAATTTATGCATTTTCTATATTTAACCCAGAAATTTCATTTCTAGCATTATATTTTAAGGTTATGATAATGGATATATACAAATTTTTGAATGATGGTATTCTTTAAAACAGTTTCAACAACAAATAGCTAAGAAAGAAATTAAATATCCAAAAGTAGGTAATTGATTAAAGACATTGTGCTAATTCATAAGTGAAATACTAGGCAGCCAATAAACTAATAAATATTTAATGTTATAGGAAAATATTCAGACAATATTGTTCGCTAAATATAAATTATATTACAAGACAGTATACACATGATTTTATGCTTTAAGTATTTATAGTAATGAAAAGTCAGAAATGCATATGATAATAAAAGAAATGAAATAGGTGCATTGACATGTTAAAACTAATTATCTTGGCATTGGTACTGTTGGTGCTTTTTATGTATTTCCATATCTCTATATATCTTTGTTTTTGGAAATTTCTATAATGAATATATATTTTATAACCAGATAACAAATATTATTAACAATTCAAAAAAGAAAGACTTTCAATTTCCTTGATCAAACATTTATGAGAACTTACTTGACGGGCTTAATGAGTTATTCAGAAGTGAAGTGAAAAAAACATGGGCTGGGACCTACCTTCAAGGTACTTAATAGAAATCAACTCTAACAGACTGTGTGTTTAGGAGAAATAAACATGCATTTTAAACAAAGATAAAAATGTAAAAACAAATCAAAATCCCTTTGTCGCTAATTCACATAAGGCTGCTTCCAGCTGTGTTGGAAATATCGAAGATAGTTCAACCATTAGCTGCTAATTCAAAAAGAAAACTTTGTACCTCTAATTATGCATTTTAGAATTGTGTAACCTCTTGCTAACATTTTCCAAGTGATGCATTAAACACGATTATTGCATTAGCCAACATGCAACCTGGTTTTCCAAATAAAGTGAAATGATATGTTATAGTCAATATGATCTTAAAGTCTGAAAGTTTAGATAGATGGTAGATTAAGATGGATGGATGTATGAATGGATAGATAGATAGATAGATAGATGGATAGATAGGGCACACAATGATATGGATAGATATATCAATCGATAGAGGTGGAGTTTTGGAGAACTTACTATGAATAAGGAGTTATGCCATGTGTTGCCAGGATTGCAAATAAGACTCAGACAATGACTGAAAATCCAATGAATTTAAAATCTAGAAAGGGAGATAAAATCTTACATAGTACAAATTAGAAGTCACATACTGCGAACTATAATACACAACAAAAAGTTATGAGTGCCCAAAATTTAGGGTCAGAGAGAGCTACAGGTATTCCTACAAGGAATAAACATTTTGGCTTGGTTGATCTAGAAAGGCTTCCTGGATGAAGTGTCATTTGAGCTGCAACTTGTGGTAAAACTTTCACTCTCTATAGAGTCAGCAGAAATCCAACATAACAAAGGAATGCTAAAAATAGATATCTATCCCTATAGAGAAAATACACTGTGCACAATGCCCTATGTATGCCTCCCATCCCAACAAATAACAGAATTTTTCTACACATGACCTTTGAACTCAGAAAGACAAGACTATAGACTATGTGCCCAGTCAATATAGATATATCTCGCTTTATGCAGAATATAAATCTTTTAAAGTTGTAATTCTGCTATCTGTAAATTGAGTTTTATTTTTATTTTACCAGAAAAAAACTGTACAGTTAATAAGGGTTTATCTATAAGAACTGTGAAGAGTCTGAGATTTTACCCTACTTGCAAACTAACAAGTTAGCTTGCCACATGTTTGTGGATGCCAGTGGAAAAAACAAGACTCCTGGATCAAAAACAAAGGGCGTTATTACACAGCAAGCAGCATGAACACAAGCATATTTGCAGCAGTTTCCCTTTCCTCTAAGTCCCATAGGGGAGATAAGGATGGACTCAGATGAAAGAGAACACGTGCAATGAATTGCATTGCAAGAGGGGAACCCTGAACTTATAGAAATGGACTCTTCTATAATGGTCAGAAAGCATCCCTGCCATTTGCTCTCAAGGAAGGCTCTATTGCTATTTTACCAGGCTATTGGCTATATAGTCAACCTTGAAAGGTCTGAAACAAAGATCAGTTAAAGCCTCACTCATAAAATGTGCAGAAATGTAAGACACCCCTGGAGAATTGTCTCCTAACACCATCTTGAGCCTACAATTTTAGAAATTCTGTTAATCATGTAATAATAAAGTAATTTATCAAGCCATGCATTTTCACATATGAATTTTGCAAAGCCTGGGGTATATTTATATATAAGACTAATTTTGTTACCAGTAAACAGGCCCTTTTATATGTTCACTCTGGATGGTTGGTTTGTAAGACAGAGAGCGACAAGAGGAAGCATTTCATTTCTTCTTTTGCCATCCTCACTTCTGCTTTTTCCATCTTCAATTCTGCTTTTCATACTAAGTGGTCACAAACTTCTCCAGAGCTTTCCCTTTCTTTGCCTAATACTTAATTTAATTATTAATTTTAATTAATAAAAATTAATCTTTAGGTGAAAAAATAAAGCATTTACTGGGTGCCTGCTTCTGTGCTAGGCTTGTGATGGGCACTCTTTTTCAATGTTCTAAGAATTCTCTCCAGATCCAGATGCCATATTCAACATATAAACCAGAATATCATGCTGTACCCTAGATTTAGCAAAAGTGAAATATCATTCTCCAAATTCCACTACATAAAACCTCTGACCCAAGTGGATTTAAACTTTATTCAGTAGCTATTGGGGAACCACCAAAATTAGCCAAGCGTCTGTCTTCTACCTGGTTTGCAAACAATTCCCACAAAGGAGATAATCCCATCTCCCTCTCCTTCATATTTTGATAAATCAATAAATAGAAACTCTAGAAATCCCTCTGTTTTCATTTTCCTGAAGTATAGAAACAATCACTTTAAATCCCACTTTAAAATTTACATTTAAAATTTTGAGTGAATTTTTAAAAGCTGACATTTTTTCATTAAGTTAGTGCTTTGACAAGTATATAAGCTTTATAAGTAAGAACAGGGTCTAATATATCGAAAACAGATGTACACTTTTGAACTCTAAAAATTTCTTTCAGTAAAGAATAAAATATATTTTTCAATTATTGAATCTAGATAAATCAGGCTAACAAAATACTGAAATAGTTGCTTTGAAAGTAGAAGACTACTTGTTTATACAAACCCTCTTCTTAATTTTTTTAAATCAAATTGGACAACTTCATTTGCAGATATAGCATTGTTTGGACATATACATACATGGCAATTTGAGATTATTTTATAAATCCCAAAAAGAGAAAGATTATGTTTGTAAACTAATCTATTCCTCTGGGTGTGATATCCATTGATTGCATTAAATTCAGCTGAGATATCTTTGATTAGATTACCTGTTAAGATTAGGGCTTTTTTGATTTGACTACCTCAGAGGGTGTGACTGAGGTCACGTCACGTACCTGCCCCTTTTCTGGGTCTGATATAAATGGACGGGCACTCAAAACGACACACAAGGAAGAGACAGTTCTGTCATTTTTTGATCCTGCTATGTGACAGAAAGGAGAAAACTCAAACAGCTAAAGCACTGGGGAGAGATGAACCATTTTGACTGATAGCTTACAGATGACCTTGGGAAGAGAGTAGGGACTGATAGAGGAGGCCCAGAAAGAAGTAAGCCCTATGCCAGAAGAAAAAGGACTTCACTTAAGAATAAAGACTCAAGAGGAAGAGGAAGCCCAGAAAGGAAGGCAGAGACCAGCCAGAGATCAGTGACCATCTTGCTTCAACGCAGGGCAACTGATTTTGGTGAAAAAGCAATCTTGAGTTGGATTTTTTATGGCTTTGTAACTGTGAGCTTTTACCCCCAAATAAATAACCTTTATAAAGCCAACAGATTTCTGGAATTTTGCATCAGCAGCCCTTTGTCAAACTAACACCATATATCTCAAAGTATTTTTAAATCAAAAGATTATGTAAATCTATTCTTAGAATGTATATCTTTTCCTTTGCCTGCCTTTAGTCATTGTAAAGGGATTATTTCTGTACAATGCATCTGATCTTTTGGATATTTTCTTTTGACATTGCTCTTTGGGAATTATAATGAGGTTGCCTTCAAGTTTACATGATTTTAATAACCACATATGCTCCTCATTCTGAACCAAAAATAAAAGACCTATATTCTCTGCCCCAGCCATCATCAGTGATGTTTTCAAATAAATTCTAATTACAAAAATTCTGGATTAGTTCTAAAGTAAGAAAGTGAAATGGTATAGAACACAGAGTCTTTTGCCAGGAAGCATCAGAGACAGGGGGCTTGATAGTCATGCTTAAGATATAAAAGTAGAAAAGGAAAAATTACAAAATAATTTGGACAGAGAGAGCCTTAATTATTTATTAACTTATATATACATACAGTAATTTGTATATACATCAAAATTATATATATTAACTGATTTTTTAATCTATGGCTATTGGAATAAAGAGTGATTTCCATTTTCCTCTTTATATTTTCCAAATTTCTTAAGTAAGTAAGCATTACTTTTACTCTCAAAAAATGCTCTTGGGTTCATTACTTTGCATATATGAAATAAAATGTTCTGTGACACACAGAAATGTTTTGTGGGTAGTAGACCTTCCTAGGCTGTAAGTGTTTGATTTGGAGAACCTGCTTTTTGGGATGAGTCAGTGCTGCATTGCACATAAACTAAAGTATTTAATTAAAAGTTAAATAATTTTACTTACAAAGCTATAAATTCTATCACCAATAAATTGCCTTGTAAGGCTCATAATGATACATATATAACTCTCTTCTAGCCATGAAAGCAAGCAGGTTGCAAGATTCTCATATCTAGCATAATAGGAGAAAGCAATAATTAAACTAGTTTTGCTGTTTTTGTGTAGAGGAATCATTACAGGCTTCAATACCAATTGGTGAATAATAGAGATGATGATGATGATGATAGATAGATAGATAGATAGATAGATAGATAGATAGATAGATAGATGATAGATAGATAGATAGATAGATAGATAGATAGATAGATAGATAGATACGACAGATAGGTAATAGATAAGAGAGCTTTCATTTATTCAATATTTACTACTGTTCTTAACATTGTTTTAAGCTATTTTGATTTGCTTTCTTTTCAGACATAATATTTCTTTTCATCTTCATCTATAAGAAATGGACATTTCTTTTCATTGCTACTCAACAGATGAGAAGGTTAAGTCTCAGAGAGGTTAATGTATTTATTGTAGGTGACACAGCTAATAAATGGCAGAGTTGGAATTTGGGCCCAGGTCTTTTAATACTAAAGCTCATTCTCCACAAAAATATTGTTTTCCTAACCGTTAACTTACTTCACCATTATCCCTCCACATTCAGAATGTTTCTGGGCAATCAAATCTTAATATAACTGCTACTTTTGTTAGATAACAAGCAAGAAGCCTAATGAAGAATTTTGAAAAAGATTGTCATCTTTCCCCCACCATGACTATGTCCTACTTCTACTTTGCCAAACATGCCTTGACCTAAATCATGCAAGGCTTATTAACCTGGGAACTCTCAAGAGATTCATGAATAGAAATACATTTCATTATAATGATTTCCTTTATAAGCCTGCGTTTGAAATTTCATTCATTTTAAGAAGAGTTTTTCAATCACAGGCTTCATTAGACTGTCAAAGGGATGGATGTCCCCCCACACACACAAAAAAAGTTAAGAACTCTATTGTATAACACGGCACTTAACAACAAAAAAAACAAAGATTATATTGTCTCAGTGGTTCTCAAAATTTAATGAACTTAAAAATTACCTGGGAAGCTGTACTTAACTCTAGTAACTAATACGTGAGACAAGATTATTCTGTGCTGTATCTTTTAGAAACTATAGCCTTGCTGTCTATGATATAAATGCCATTATGCTAATCTTAAAGCAAAATTTCAGCAGTACCCCAAGGCACTTATGTTTATTCATACTTAAAATGCCTTTTCTTCATACATAATTGTCCAAATGCTCATGGGACACGGTCATGGGGTGAAGTATTACTCAGTAAATGGGAGAACACTGAATTCCCATCTTGGAGAGCTCAGCCATATTTTCCAGAAGAGTAGCAACATCCCCCTGAGTGCAGGGGCAGTGTCCGGCAATGGATGATTCATTGATGGGCCATTGTTATTGATGACTAGCCTTATGTGGCATTGCTGTTGAAATTGAAATAGCCTAGTGTTAAGGGGTGCTTAAGAGTTGCCTCTGGAGAGCCTCTTTGTTGCTCAAATGTGGCCTCTCTCTAAGCCAAGCTCAGAATATGAATGCATTACCTTCCTCCCAGTGTGGGACGTGACTCCCAGGGATGAGCCTCCCCAGCAATGAGGGTTAATAACAAAAGCCAATGGGCAGTACGACTGGAAAAAGTCTTCGAATAAAAGGGGGAAACGGTAAAGACAAATGAGTTCATAGGGCTAAGAGACTTCAAAGTGAGTCAGGAGGTCAACCCAGAGGTAACACTTATGCAAATCCCAGTAGGACCTCCTAGGCTTCCAATATGGATATCACCCCAAACAGAGGGGCTCCTGAGGGCTTTGGAGATATCCAGGTCCTATATCAGGGCAGATAGCCCCAGAGTTTGCTGCCTTATTAGTGGGCCCTAATTTGGAATCCTTGCTCCTGAGAGTGACAGAGTCTAACCGAAATATGTCTTCACTGCACATGGTCCATCTGTCTCTTCTATTCAAACCTATATTTAATGCCAGAGTTTTAGGTGTACTTCCATAGACCGGAGACTAC
>PVKH010015308.1:0-16140 GCA_004027955.1 Chaetophractus vellerosus | reverse complement strand
CATCCTGAGCTCTCCAACCTATCCCTTCCAGTCCTCCCAGCCAACAACCCTGCACCAAAAAACCCAACTATATCACCTCCCACCTGTCCCATTCCCCCAACACATAACCGTGCTCTATCTCCTCACCACAGATTACGTCCCTTTGGATGATGTCCCACTTCTTTCTCTTCTCTTTCTCTTTCTTTTAAACCTATTTTTCAGATCCTAGTTCTCAGGGACTGCTCAATTTCCTTTATTTATATCAGTGAGGTCATGTACAGCTCATCCTTAAATGCCTGGCTTGCTTCGCTCAACATAAGGTCTTCAAGATTCATCCATGTTATCCCGTGTGTTAGCACTTTGTTCCTTCTTACTGCTGAGTAGTAGTTCATTGTATGTATGTACCACATTTTGTTTATCCATTCATCTGTTGTCGGGCACCTGGGTTGATTCCAACTTTTGGCAATTGTGAACAATGCTGCTATGAACATTGGTATACATATATCTGTTCGTGTCTTTGCTTTCAATTCTTCTGGGTATATACACAGCAATGGAATCACTGGATCATATGGAATATCTATATTTAGTTTTTTGAGGAACCGCCATATTGTCCTCCACAGTGGCTGTACCAATCCACAATCCCACCAGCAGTGGATATGGGTACCCGTTCCTCCACATCCTCTCCAACATTTATAGTCTGCAGTTTTTTTAATAGCTGGCATTGTAATGGGTTTAAGATGGTATCTCATTGTAGTTTTGATTTGCATTTCTCTTGTAGCTAGACATGCCAAGCACTTTTTCATGTGCCTTTTAGCCATTTGTATTTCTTCCTTGGAGAACTGTCTTTTCAGGTCACTTGCCCATTTTTTAAATGGGTTGTTAGTCTTTTTATTTTTGAGGTGTAGGATCTCTTTATATATGCAAGATATGAGGCTCCTATCAGATATATGGTTGCCAAGTATTTTCTCCCATTGGGTAGGCTGCCATTTTATTTTCTTGATAACATCCTTTGAGGTGCAAAAGGTTTTAATTTTATGGAGATCCCATTTATCTATATTTTTCTTTTGCTGCTCATGCTTTGGGTGTGAAGTCCATGAAACCATTTCCTATTACAAGGTCCTGTAGATGCTTTCCTACATTATCCTCCAAGATTTTTATGGTCTTGGCTCTTATGTTTAGATCTTTGATCCACCTTGAGTTAATTTTCGTATAGGGTATGAGATGGTGTTCCTCTCTCATTCTCTTGCATATGGATATCCAGTTCTCCATGCACCACTTGTTGAAGAGGCCATTCTCTCCCCACTGGGTGGGCTTGGTGGCCTTGTCAAATATCAGGTGACTGTGTATGCAAGGATCTATATCAGAACTCTCAATTCTGTTCCACTGGTCAATGTGTCTATCCTTGTGCCAATACCATGCAGTTTTCACCAATGTAGCTTTGTAGTATGTTTTGAAGTCAGGTAGTGTGATACCTCCAACTTCATTTTGCTTTTTCAATATGTCTTTGGCAATTCGGGACTTCTTACCTTTCCAAATAAATTTTGTAGTTAGTTTTTCCAATACCTTAAAAAATACAGTGTTGATTTTTATTGGTATTGCATTAAATCTGTAGATTAGTTTTGGTAGGATAGACATCTTGATGATATTTAGCCTTCCTATCCATGAACAGGGGATATTCTTCCACTTATTTAAGTCTTCTTTGATTTCCTTCAACACTGTTGTGTAGTTTTCTTCATATAAGTCCTTTACATCTTTAGTTAAATTTATTCCTAGGTTTTTGATTCTTTTTATTACTATTGTAAATGGTATTTTTTCTTGATTTCCTCTTCAGTTTGTTTATTGTTAGTGTACAGAAATGCTAGTGATTTTTCAGCATTGATCTTATAGCCTGCAACGTCACTGAACTCCTTTATAAGTTTTAGCAGCTTAGTTGTAGATTTCTCGGGGCTTTCTAAGTATAGGATCATGTTGTCTGCAAATAATGAAATTTTTACTTCTTTCTTTCCAATTTGGATGCCTTTTATATCTTTTTCTTGCCTCAGTGCTCGAGCACTCAACCACTGAGCTACATCCTCATATCATCATATTCTTAGCACTTTTTTCCTATTGTATCTTTCATTCCCATCATTTCTGTTCTGTTTCTTCTTATACTTTCAATTTTTTCTTTATGCTTACACAGTGTCTTCTTCATAGCCTTTATATCTTTAGCCATATTTTCCTCATCTCCTTGAATTAATTTAGTGGATTTTTTAAACCTTTTTGATAACTGGTTCCAAATTCTGTCTCCTCCAAAATTTTAATTTGTTCTTTTGATTGGGCTATATATTCCTGTGTCTTACTTGTATTATGGCTTTTCACATTTTTGCTGATGTTTAGGCATCTGATTATCTTAATGAGTTTAATCCAAAGGTCAGTTTCTTCTCTAGCCTAGGGTTTTATTGTTGTTTGGCTTTGTGTTAAAGACTATTTTTGGTCCTTGTTTCAACTTATTCTCAACCTTTAGAATAGCCTGTGTTTAACCGATCAGATTTTTTCAGCTCTTCTCCATCTGATTTTTGCCCTGGATATGGGGTTCAATTTTTAAGATTGCACTATTTGTGCTATTGTTTCACCCCCAGGAAAAAGTTTTCTTTCCTCTGTTCCTTCTCTGGTAATTTTTAAAAATTTATTTATTGCATATCCCCCCCTTTCTGCTTGTTCTTGCTGTGTTATTTCTTGCGTTCTTCTGTGTCTGCCTGTCCTCCCTGCCCCCGTGCGGCGACCCGCTGAGTCAGCCCAACTCGCAGCGGCCTGCCTGCTTGCGGGGGCTTGCCCTGCCCGCGGCGGCTTTGCCCTGCCCACGGCAGCTTGCCTTCTCAGGGCAGTCCACTTGCTCGAGGAGGCCCCGGGAACTGAACCCGGGGCGTCCCATGTGGCAAACCGGCACCCCACCAACTGAGCTACAGCTGGCCCCTTCTCTGGTAATTCTTGTTGTTGTTGTTTTGTTGTTGTTATTGTAGAACACTCATTTATTTTTTTCCAGAAACACTCAAAGTTTAGGTCAGTGGGAAATAGTTTTAATCAACGTATTGTACATTTTCTTCCCATGAGTCCTTCTTTGTAATGGGAAATGACATTGTAATCCATTTCATGTCAAGTAAAATGTTACAAAATATTTACAAGAAAATATTTAAAACAACTCAAACAAAAAAAAACACCCCAGGATAGGATGAAATAAACCATTTCTTCAGACATCTCTACTCTGGTGCTCACAGCACAAAAGAGAGGAGAGTGAAAACAAATAAGTAACAGAGTTCACCCTGGTCACATGTTTCAAAAGAATTGGAGAAGGGGAAGAAATGGAATGGATATGGTGACATGTAAGTGAATGGATGTTAACAGTACTGCTTCAATAATAAAACTATTCTGAATGAAATGCTCTCTCTTATATGCAATAAATTCTGATCAAAGCTAAACTTTAAGATATTATTTGCACTGAAATTAGAAAATACTCTGACAGTGGAAGAGGCTTTCTCACTTAACCTTAATAAGAGCCTCTTGCTCCATGAACCACTGATGTGAACAGAGCCTGTAATGGCATCAAAAGTTGTCACAGTAGCCCTTCCATCTCTTTCATAAAAAATCCATACACATCATCTGTATTAATCACAGTTCTCTAGGGAACAGAATCAACAGGAGATACCTGTAAATAGTATGAGATTTTATAAGATTCTCTAACATGACTTTGGGGATGCACAAATCCAGGTTCCACAGGTAGGCTGCAAACCAGGGGCTCCAATAAAGTCCAGTGGAGGTCCTTGATGAGTTTCTGGGAGACATTGGCTGACCAAAGACGAGCTGGGAAATTCTCTCTGAATGCTGAAATCACTTCCCTTTTTAAAGCATTCAACTGATTGGATGAAACATCACTCATTGCTGATGGCAATCTCCCTGATTGATCATAGATGTAATCCCACTGATGACTAAAGCCTATAAATGTCCTTGTATTATAATTAGCCCAGTGTTTGCTTGACCAAACAGCTGGGCACAATTACCTAGCCAAGTTGACACATTGGCCTAACCATCACATCATCCTTTATTTGTACTGAGATTAGAACAGAAGTACCAAATTTAGGCAGCTTTGGCAAAGAGGCACAGTCATATCATCCTCTGACTTTCTTTGGGGAGTAGCAGTAACCCCTTCATTCTTCCAATGTAACCTCAGTGTAGTGGGCACAAATCAAATAATCTCCACCATGGGAATAGTGACCTGTGGCTTGGCACTGATGGTTGCTGTGGCTTTCTTCTCAATGGTGGCTGCACTTGTATCATCTGCCTTGGGTCACTGAATCAAATTGGGTGGGGCATTTAAAACCCCTAGGTTTGACAAAGGAGCTGTTAGGGAAAGCCCTGGTGGGGCAGGTCTAAGTGGAAGAAACAAAGTTGGGCTCATCATGTCAGGATGAGGTGGAGGGATACCTAGAGGTATGTGGAGAGGTAGCCTTGGTGGAGGTCTTGAAGAGGAGGACCAGGAGGCAGACCTGGAGGTGGACCTAGGAGGGGGCCATGGAGTTGTTCTTACGGTAGTCCTGGAGGTAAAAGTTGGGGTAAAGTCCTTCAGAGTCCTGGCTTGTTGCACCCAACTTTTATTTTATATTGCTTCTTGCCTTAGAAATCTACTTTATTTGCATCAATAAAAGGCACACAATCAATTTGGTCAGCACATGGGAAGAAAACTGTTTCTCCACTCTTCTGTCCTCTAAGAAAAACTAGAATAAATGTTTTAAAGTTAGGACTCTATCTAAAGACATAGACACTTTGATATTTACACCAGTTTTCTTGGTTAATATTTGCTTGATATATTTTTCTTTCATTTTATTTTCAAGTTTCCTGGGTCCTTATTAAAGAGCTTTTTCGCTTGAAAACTATATATAATTTTATTTTAAACAGTATGCCAATCTTAGTCTTTTGCTTGGAGTACTTAGTCCAATTATATTTACTGTAATTGCAATACATATCGAC
The DNA here is from genome assembly GCA_004027955.1 of Chaetophractus vellerosus. Lineage (NCBI taxonomy): Eukaryota > Metazoa > Chordata > Mammalia > Cingulata > Chlamyphoridae > Chaetophractus > Chaetophractus vellerosus. The sequence continues at coordinate 11,160 of PVKH010015308.1, read as the reverse complement.
TATCTAATTATTTATTCTCTATTTTATCCACTTGTTTTATGTTTCTTCCTTTGTTGATTATGGCTGTAACCAGACATAGATGCAATCAAATGACTAAAGCTTTAAATTTGTCTGTGAAATAATCTCACCAGAACAATCAGGCCATTGCTTGCTTGACCAAATAAAATGGACACCATAAAAGAGTCAAATTGACAATGAAATGAACCCTCACAGTAATGTATTTTTTTTTGTTCATTTTGGAGGAGGGTGGAAGATCTTATATGAGTCTAATTTTTTCTGAGTTTTCCAGTTTTCTTGTGGGAATATTGGTTTCCATGTGTCCCCTTCAAAAATATTTTAATGAGTATAAACATAATGCATATTCCAAAAAAATTAGAAAATACAAAAAAGAACAAATAAATATGCCTCAATTATCTCTTATTCTATCAGCCTTAAGTAATCATTAATATTTTACTGTTTTTCCTTCCAGATCTGTCTCTACCTCTCTTTTTCTCTCTCTTTCTCTCGCACACATACACACACATCCATATACAAACATCATACTTTGCCCAACATTAAAGTATCACTCTCACCTTCAATATTTAGAAATAAATACACCTTAATGGATAAGGGGAGAGATTCTACAAACCAAAATGTCCCCATTTAAGTTTCCTAACTCTATTGAATGAATAAACCTGTCAAAAGACGGAATGAATAATTTTAGGTGGTCATTCATCAGCGAAGGTATAGAAAAGTGAAGTTCCAAAAACCAGCTCTGAACTACATAATTCCCTTTGCTCTGCTCTTTTGCACAAAATAAAATCTTCTTATTATAATTGATTACTTGGATGCATTTCCCTACAGGGAGTGGTTATGCTAGTAAATAAGTCTCTTTGTAAATAAGTATCTTGGCATTCATTTCTATGCATCTACTTTTTAAAATTTGGTTTAAATGAATCTAAATCAGAAAGTAATCCACTTTCCAGTGCTGATATAATTTTCTTCTGCATCAGCAGGACTGAGTTAATACAATTGTGGGAATCTGTTGTGGTAGCTGTTGTTTTTTCTCAGACAACACCAATCTCTCCACTTATGCCACTTTATTCAAACAGCAGTTTTAGCTAAGGAAATATCTATTTTTTTGTTTTACATAATTGGGATCACTTTGTACCTTAATTTCTGGAATCTATTATTTCCACTTGCTCATATACAGTGAATTTTTTTCAAATCATTAAATCCCTTTAGAATGAAAGTGAAATGAGAACAGGGATTCTATCTTGTTCATTGCTGTATCCTATTACTAGAACAAAGTCTGATGCATGGTAGTTGCTCAGTAAATATGGGTGGAATAAATAATTAATTGTTATTTTTTTCTATCTATGGTAGAAGGAAAAATAGTGGTACAATATGGCATTATGTGGTCCTATAGTGGTGAGGACCATATTGCATGCAGGAGCCATAAATCATATACCAATCTTTTATTTTTGGTCATTTAGTTAGCTTCCAACTTTTTAGCTTTTATCAACAATGTAGTGAAGACTGTGTTTGTAGATACATCTTTGGGCACACTCTATTATTAGTTCAAATTTCTATATTAGTGGTTGTTTACATATGTTAGACATTTGGCATTTTCAAATTTTTATAGTAAATTTTAAAGTATTTATTTATACATCAAAATACTGAGATGATAATTTAAATAGCCAATTTAAATGAAAATCTTCTTTAAATAAATAGTATAAAGAGGATAAGAAAACAGTATTCTGGTCCATTTAGACCCCTCTACTACAAATAGACCCAGAAAAAATGCTGGGCAGCCCAACTTCAGGGCTGGGCTCTAGGCTGCTCTGTCAGGGAACTACTTTGTCATATGATGTTAACCACTGATCATCAATGCCGCTAATAGAATGGCTTAAGAATGTGAACTTGAAGTTGAATGTAACAGCACTGCATCAGGTAAAGATCCTAGTAACAAATAGAAAGCTGGGCATTCCACAGCTCTGACAAGTTCAGTTTGATGCCTTGGTAATGAAACATTTTATCAAGACAGCTTTCCAAAGCAGGATGACATTCTAGACCTGGTTTTCCCTATCTTTGTCTATCAGCACATTTATTTGGCATTGTGATAATGTACCAGCAGAATATAAAGACAGCTATTCCTTCTGTTTCTACATTGAAAGTCTTTGGCTTTTGGTAGTTTTTTCTTGGTGTCGCTTGTTAGATAGCCTCAGTTTTCTTCAAGAAAATTATGTCTTTAGGAGGATGTACTGACTTGGGGAAGCCAGTCTCAGGCTTTGGCTGGCTTCTTATTTGAACATTATCAGGTAAGACATTAGCATGCTACACTTTTGATTTACTACCTTGAAAAGTGCTTACAATTTAGTGAGCTGGGAGCATACAGTTGCACAGTAGAGTCATAGTAGGTAAAGGACCAAAGTATATACCCATTTAACTCCCAGGTCTTCCCACATGCTCTTGTGTTTCTTATTATTCTAACTATATTTTTGTTTGACATGTAATGTCCTCCACTTATTTTGATATGGAATGATTTTTCCCCATGAACTTAGTCAAATTTTTCTTGTTATATAAAGACTGTTTTAACATATAATTATATATCATCTTACTGATGTTTATGGTTTACCAGAATAGATTTGATCTTAAAGGTTACACCATATATTGGTAAGGCTGGACTCCCAAAGATTTGACTGTCATTGCTTTATGTTTATGGTATTCTTCCGGTTGCAACCACACACCAGTTAATGACATTTAGAGCAAACCGGTAGCATCTGTTAGTCTAGATTACAGATTTAATCTGGCCCCATGATGACTTGTCCAGCCTACATGTTTTTTTCCCTTGCTCCTCCATATCCAGCTCCTTCACTTTTCAGCCAGCATCTATATAGTACCAAGTGGCTGATTTGAGCAATAAGGAGTGAGATATTATTGCCCCGTGGCAACAGTGTTATGGGACTATTTCTTGCACAGCTTTTGCTCCATATTCATTCACTTGATGAATGTTTATTGAGCATCTACAGTTTGTCAGGCACCATGCTTTATTGCAAAACTGGAGCAGGACAGGCAACTTGCCTCATTATGGCCTCTGTAGTGGAGAAATCAAATAAAAATTATGTTATAAAAGTTCAGTGTGTAGTATGTGCTCTGAAGAAAGTACAAGTAATGGGATGAAGAATCAGGCAGAGGATAGCTAATCAGATAGGGTGGTCAGGGGAGGCCTCTCAGAGTAGATGATGTTTGAGTGAAGACCTAGATGATGAAAAGGAGACAGCCGTGTAAATACCTAAGGGTGAGCTTTACAGACAGCAAGCAGAAACTCCCTGAGGTGAGAACGAGTGAGCTTAGCCTGTGTAGGGGCAGCAGGAAGGCCAGTGTGATTGGAGAGCACAGATGCAAGACAAGACACAGAAAGACGGGGTGGGAGGGTATTATTGCAGTGCAGGTGAGAGGCAATAATGGGCCTGGAGTAGAACAGGAGTAGTGGAGTTAGAGAAGAGTGTTTTGAAGGTGGAATTAATAGTACTTGTGGAGATGGGGAAAAGGTAGGCAAAGGAGGACTTGGGAATAAGACCTGTATGTTTGGCCTTGGTAACAGGGAGAATTTTGCAATTTAATTAAAGTGAAAAAGAATGGTTTAGAATGAGGTCAGGGAAGGAAGTATATGTTTGAGACATATAAAGTTTAAAATGTTTAACAAACATTTAAATAAGATATACATAGCAGCATCTGTATATGTATAGTCTGAGGTGGAAAATTATCTCTAAAGATGCTTTTAAAAAAGAGTTTCAAAAATGATTTGAGAAAAATTAATAGTTTATTTTGTAATACTTTAGCATCCTAATGCAAATATGTTTTGGGGTAACTAACTTCTATGTTGATATAATTTCAAACATAAAGTTGCAAAAGTAGTGTAAATAACAGCCACACACTTTATCCCAGATACACCGGTTTTTAGCATTTTGACTCCTTTACTCCATCTTTCATTCATTCATTCATTCTCTTATGTCTCTCTCTCTCTGTATATATATACACATACATATAGAGATGTATGTATGTTCACACATCTACATTTCTACTGAACCATTTGAGAATAAATTTCAGATATCATGACCCTTTATCCCAAAATACTTCAGTGTATTTCCTCAGAACAAGAACATTCTCTCTTATAACCACAGAATATTATCAAGTTAATTAAAATAATAATAATTATTAAAATTTATATAATACTACAGTCCATATTCAATCTTGCCAATTGTCCATAAAATTCTTTTATTGCTGTTTTTCCCCAGGTCCAGAATCCAATCCAGAATCACATATTGTGTTTGATTGTTAGGTCTATTTTATCTTAAAATATCTGGAACCATTTTCCAGTGTTTCTTTGTGTTTCTTCATTTTTAACATTTTTGAAGACTACAGGAAATTACTTTGTAGAATGGAAGTCAGCCTGATTTTAATGTTTTACCACATTAAATTCAGGTTGCACATCTTTGACAAAAATGGCTCAGAAATGATTAGTTATTCATTTACTTATTTATATCATATGATTTCATTGAATCTTATTTTATTCAAGTAGTTACAATGTGATTTTCTTGTTATTTACTTTGTCCCATATTTTGCCAATGGGAACCCCTTCCATCGGCCCCCTGTTTTGTTTTGATATGTCCCAGTCATTTTGGGGGCACTTCTATACTTTCCAGAATAACAAAATGCTCTCACCTTATATCTTTCCTGCCCCAGTCCTGAAGTCAGCCAATTCTTCAAGGAATTCTGGTTGCTTTCAGTGGGGAATGATATTTAGAAACCAAGGGCTCTTAGTGTGCTCACCAAGGCAAGTACTTTTTAAAAGATTTGGAGGACCCATTTCATAGTTGATTTTTTGTTGTTATTTTACTGGCCCTTAGGCATTTTTTTGGCAGTATTTTTAATGCAGCAGTATAAGGCCAAAGGCAGGACTTATTCCTAATATTAAAGATAAAAAAATTTTTGATTTTGTATTTTTAAAATCAAACTCGGCTCATTGCTGTGTGTCTTTGAAGCTTTGTGAGCTTTGATATTGAGACATCAATCTCTGATAGATCAAAGAATAAAAACTTCAGTGCAAATAAGAGTTGGTCCACATAGTTTAAAGATATTTCTATCTTGCCTGGCATCAGGGGGCAAGGATAACTACTGATAGAGTCAAAATAGCAGAAAGTTGATGTTTCCAAGGCAGTAGCAGTGATCTCTAAAGTCTATGCTCGCTATAGGGAAGTATGTAAACAAATAACAAGGCTGAAAAAGAAATGTAGCTAGGTCAATTTTTGCAAATGCTATCATATGGTCTTGTTGCCTCAAAGATGCCTGAAGATCACCCCAAAGGATTAATTCATTTTTACCCTCACTGAGGCAATCATTTCGATTTGATACAAGCATAAGGCTGTAATTGAAGGAAAGAAGAGGAATTCCATAGAATATAACTAGTGTTTGACTTATATGTGATATACATAAGCCAGTTCAGTAAGTATTTATTTAGAGTCTTTTATTATGAGCTTTTAACCAAAATAGTTAATGTTTTAAGCCCCAGAGCATTCCATCTCCCCTAACTGTGCCAAACACATAAAAGGGATATACAAAATATTTTTTAACCTTAAAAAATTCATAGTCATACAAAAAAACAAGATAAGCATATCTGTATATCAAAAAGAAATTTAAAAAAAAGGAAACTAGTGAGTAGGGCTCAACTGCGTGGCCCCCAGCTGGTAGAGATTTCCGTTAGTTAAATTGCTGTGGAGATATCAAGGAACAAAAGCACCCCACCTAAGGGGGAGGTCCATAGCCAGGTTCCCTGCTATAGTTTTAGTCAGCTCCCCATGTCTCCTGAAAAAGAGGATGAAGATAGCTACTATTAATATTGTCTGGACGAATGGCTTATAATAGGCTGCATTCCTGGGTAAGTAGGAAGACACATAACTTTTAACTAGAAACTGAGCTAAGCTCCCTGTTGGATTACTGATCTGCAATATCCCCATATGGCTAAAGGGGAAGAGCTCCACACAGCCAATATATGACCTTGTTCTGTAGTAGAATGCATGAAAAAGATGGTTGCAAAACTAAGACACAGGGAAGTATGAACAATGAAAGAGAAAGAAGAAGATAACAAGTGAGGGTTGGAGGAAAAGTGAGAAAGAAACAAAAACACCCGCATAAACTTAGTCTGCAAACCAAATCCACAAACACTTGAATACAGCAAGAGATCTGAGTACAAAAGATAAACACCTGAAGGATGAATTCATTAAAAACAAAATGAAAATAACAGAAAATCTTTTTCAAAACCTTAATACTCATTTGCTCTTCAAATATATAATTGAAAGAAAATTTATTTTATTTATAAGATATCATGATAAACATTGGCAGAATCACAATTCCCATCCTCAGGGAGCTTGTGATAAAAATACCTACTGTAAACATTATACACACACATATACTGAGTATTTTGTTGCCTTGTCTAAGAAACATATATACAAACTAGAATGTTGTATAATATATAGCACTTATAATTCGTTAATTGTGGTGTTCACAGCCATGTTTTACAAAAAGTTGAAATAACTTCTTCTAATATATATCATTATTTCCATGGAAATATCTTATTTGAATGCCATTTAAATTTACAGCATCTAAGAACTTTCTTAGATTAAAGAAAATAATTCTTTCTTAGAAGAAAGAAAGAAAGCTGAATAGTATTCCATTGCATAAATACACCTAATTGCCTATCCATATACCAGTTCAGGTTCATTTGATTTCCAGTTTTTTGCATGTGTGATTGTGAATAAAATCACTATAAAATTAACATAAAGGTTTTTGGATTAAAATATATTTTTATTTCTTCTGGGTAAATATTTAGGGATGAGATTACTGGGTTGTATGGGAAATGTATGCTTAACTTTATAAGAAACTGCCGAAAAGTTTTCCAAAGTGGCTGCACCATTTTCTCTTTCCACCAGCAATGTAGCAAAGTTCCAGTTGCCAGCGTTTTGTATTGTCAGGTTTTTTTTTTAAATTGTAGCCATTATTTTAGGTGTGCAGTGGCATCAGATTGAGATTTCAAATCTCCTTTGTCTAGTGACTAATGATATAGAGCAGATTTTCATGTGCTTATTTACCATCCATATATTTTCTTTTGTGAAATATCTGTTCAAATTCTTTATCCATTTTTTATTGCTTATTTTCTTATTGAGATGTGAGAGTACTTTTTAAATATTGGATAAGTCCTTTGTAAGATATTTGTTTTGCAAAAATATTTTCTCTCTGTATGTGATATATCTTTACATTCTCCTAGCAGCATCTTTTACAGAGGAAAACTTTTCAATTTAGATAAAAGCCAATGTATGAATTTGCTTTAATGAATCATGCTTTTTGGTGTAGTAACTAAGAAATCTTGCAAATTTGCACGGATTTTCTTGTTTTCCTCGAGAAGTTTTACAATTTTTGGCTTATATTTAAATCTATGATCCATTTTGAGTTAATTTTTGTATCATGCAGTGCTTAGATCAACATTCTTTTTATTGATTGTTTTTTTTTTGCACATGGAAGTCTAGTTGTCACAAAACCATTTGTTAAAGAGATTATCCTTTATCCATTGTAATTGCATTTGAGCCTTTGTCAAAGTACAATTGACTGTATGTGTGTGGGTGTATTTCTGGATTCATTTTATGTTCTATTGATCTTTTTGTCTATCTTGATGCCAATACTGTACTCTCTCATTTACTATAGCTTAATAATAAGTCTTGAAAACAGGGAGTGTGAGTGTGAGTCTTCTAAAATTGTTCTTTTTTAAAACTATTTTGTTTAATTTCTAGTTCCTTTTCCTGTCCATGCAAATTTTATAATCAAAATATCAATGACTACATAAAATCCTTCTGAAATTTTGATTATGATTGCATGATATAAAAAACTCTGGGTATTAAACCGTCATCCAAAATGTGGTTTCCTAATATTTACTCCAATTCTGTTGGTTGTATTTTCACATTCTTGATAATGTCCTTTGATGCACAAATATTTTAAATTTTGACAGAGTTCAGTTCATCTAATTTTTCTTTTGTTGCTTATGCTTTTGGGGTAAAATCCAAGACTCAATTACCTAATACAAGGTCCTGAAGATATTTCCCTATATTTTCTTCTAGCAGTTTTATAATTTTAGCTCTTATATTTATGTCATTTTAAATTTTTAGTTAGGTTTTGTATATGGTGTGAGGTATATTTTTGCACATGGATATCCAGTTTCACCAGCACCATTTGTTGATGAGACTATTCTTTCCCCATTGAGTAGACATGTGCTCTTTTAAAAAAATCAATTGGGCATAGATGTCTGTGTTTACTTCTGAACTCTCAATTCTATTCCATTTGTCTATATATCTCTCCTTGTCCCAGTACCATAATGTTTTGATTACTGTAGCTTTGTAATAAGTTTTAAAAATGAGAAGTGTGAGTCTTCTGTCTGACAGGAATTAAGATTAAGAACATATGAGTCTTGAGGCACATAATTCAACCTACCACAGAATGTCCTCTGGACCCCTAAAGTATATGTTCTTTCCAAATGCTAAAATACATTAATTCTAGGCCAATACTCCAAAAGCCTGAAGTTATTTCAGTAAGCTAAGTACAAAATCTCATCAAAATTAGTTATGAGTGTGTGTGTGGTCCATTTTGGTGCAACATTCCTCTCTGTCTATGGACACATGAAACCTAGAAAACAAGTTATTGCCTCCAAAATGCCCTGGTAAGACAGGCAGAAGCTAGACATTCCAATACACAAGGGAGAAATTGGATGGAAAACTGGAGTCATGGGTTCCAAGCAAATCCAAAATCCAGCAGGGAAAATTCTGTTAGATTTCAAGGTCTGAGGATCTTATCTGGACCAATGTTTTGTCCTCCAGTCATGCTGAAGTGGCACCCCAACCCTTTCCAAGCACTGGAGCAGTGGCCATGCTGGACTCTAGGCCTCACCCTCTCTGATCATTAGATGGCAGTCTTGCTTTTCCCAAAAACTAAGGTGTAAGCCTCACCTTTTCCAAGCTTTGGGGCAATGGCCAAACTCTTCCAGAATACCAGGGTATGGACCCCACCTTATCCAAGTATTGGGGTGGTGGCTGAACTCTCCCTGGAGGAGAAAGACTGCCCCTCCAAATGCCAGGGGCATACCTACCCTTTCCATAATTCTGGGTGGGCCTTCTCTCTTTGCTGGAAGATCTCTTCCATGCTTCTGCCTTTGAAGTCATTCTTCCTTCAATTTGTCCCTTCTCTGTCCCTTTCAGTCCAGGCTGGCAGTGCTTCTGTGTATGCCTAATTTCCTTATCAAAGGATGGTTTAACTATTTCTTTGAATGGAGCTCCATTCTCTGGGGGCCCAACTCTTGGGAGCTCAGGGAGGACCCTGAATGAGCTGCTCTGGCTCTAGGCTCAGGATACGCTGAGAATTTTACAAGTTATCAATTTCTGGTTCCTTGGTAGACAAGAGTTCAGTTCTCAGTTTATCTCTTTCTTCTAGCAAAGAGAAATCATGCCTCACTTCCATACTTAGCTTGGAAATCTCCTCAGCTAAATATCTAAGTTCATAGCTTATAAGTTCTGCCTTCCTTTGGACATCAGAACACCCTTTTCCCAAGTTCTCTGATACTTTATTACGAGTATAACCTCTTTTCCAGTTTCCAATAGCACATTTATTATTTCCTCTAAGGCCTTCCTCTATATACCTTTAATGTCCACATTTCTACCATAGTCTCTTCAAGGCTAGAGAGGCATTTTCTATCAAGTACTTCAAAAACTTCCCAGCCTCTAACGATTACCATATATCAAGCATCTTCCACATTTGTAGATATTCATAATAGCAACACCAACTTCCCAGTACCAAAAACTGTCTTAGTTTGCCAGGCTGTTATGACAGATACCACACAATGGTATTGTTTGGCTCACACAAATTTTTTGGCTCACAGTTTTGAGGCTAGAAGAAGCCCCAAATCAGGATATCAGCAACTTTTGTTTTCTTCTGTAGTCTGTACAATCTGGTGTTAGCTGACAGCAATCCTTGGTATTCCTTGGCTTGTATTTCTGCCTCTCATAACATGGTGATATCTCTCTGTTCTCTGTTCTGTAACTCCCAGGTTCTCTTTATAAAGTCTACAGCAATCTGAATTAAGGCCCACCTTGTTTCTTCCGGCCACACCTTAACTAAAACTGTCTTCAAAGAATCTTATTTATAATGGATTCACATCCACAAGATGTGAATTAATATTAAGAACATATGTTTTTTGGGATACATAATTCAACCTATCACATCCTGCAACTTTGTTCTTTTTTCCAAGATGGTTTTAGCTATTTAAAATCCTTTGCCCTTCAATATGAATTTGATAATTAGCCTTTCCATTTCTGCAAAGAATGGTGTTTTCATTTTATTCATATATATATATATATAATTTCTATTAGCTCTTTGTCCATGTTTTCCTTGAACTCCCTGAGCATTTTTATGACAGTTTTTAAAAAGTGGGTTTTTTTTGTATGCCCAATGTGTGTTATTCCTCATTGTTAGTTTCTGTCACTTAATTTTGTTCATTTTAATAGGCCCTCTTTTCCTGATTCTTTTTATGCCTTGTTAATTTTTGTTTAAATCTGGACCATTTATATATCTTAATTTGTTAACTCTGAAAATCAGGTTCTTTCCCTTTCCTAGGGTTTCTTTGGAGAGAAACAATTCTTATTATTGAGTTTATAGTAGCCTTTTGTTTAGTGATTTTTCCAAACTCTTTATGCAAATGTATGTACTTACTGGCCTCTGTTCCTTAAGCTTTTATTCAGCTAGTGTTTTGACATCACCTAACTAGCCTTACAGTGAGTCTAAAGAACCCCTTGAGGCAAAAGTATAGGGTCCTTTCAGGTCTGTCCCAAGCATGTGTCTTGTCCTTGGATTATTATAGACATGCATGCATCCAATATGCACTTAAGGATTGCTCTGCTCCCTCTATATCCTGGGACCAGACCAACCCACACACCAAGCAAGGAAAGGTTTGGTAGAGGACCAGTGAGGGCTCCATGAACTTTTCCTACATATTTTAAGTTGCCTTTTTCTTGACTCAGGGCTCATCCAGCTATTGAAATCCTTTAACTGTTTTTCAGAGCTCTGAGAAAACTGGTTCTGCCA
>PVKH010015307.1:2500-16140 GCA_004027955.1 Chaetophractus vellerosus | reverse complement strand
ACACAGACTTTGGAACAACTAATCAAAGAAGTTAAAACAAATCTCCTAAATCAATTCAAGGAGAGGAAGGAAAATAGGGATATAGAGCTAAGATATTATGAAGATAATATGTGAGCATAAAGAAGAATTTGAAAGGTTAAAAATAAACATATCAGAAAGTATGAGGATAAAAGGCACAATAATGGAGATTAAAAATACACTAGAGGCATACGGCAGCAGAAATAATCAGTGAATAAGACAGGACAAATGAAATCTTCAGTCAGAAGAAAAGATAGAGAAAAGAATAGAAAAAACTGAGCAGTGTCTCAGGGATTTAAGTGAAAGCATGAAGCGTATAAATATATGCATCATGGGTGTCCCAGAATGAAAAAAGATGGGAAAGGGGGCAGAGAGAATATTTGAGGAAATAATGACCAAAAATTCCCCAACTCTTATTAAAGATATAAATATACATGTACAAGAAGGGCTACATACCACAAACAGAATAAAACTTAAAAGACCTACTCCACAACACATAGTAATCAGAATGTCATGCTAAAGATAAAGAGAGAATTCTGAAAGCAGCCAAAGAAAAGCGATTTGTCACCTACAAAGGATCCTCAATAAGACTAAGTGCTGTTTTCTCATCAGAAAGCATGAAGATGAGAAAGCAGTGCTAAGATATATTTAAGGGACTGAAAGCGAAAAACTGCCAGCCCCAAATTCTTTATCTGGCAAAACTGTCTTTAAAAAATGGGGGAAAATTTAGTCTGACCTATAAGAATTACTAAAGGGAGTTTGGAAGGAAAGGAAAAGACAGGAGAAAGTGGCTTGAAGTAGTGTGAAGAGAAGATCTTCAGTAATGGTAACTAAAGGGTAAATGCAAAACCCTGAAGTACAGTATCTTCAATATACAACTCTACTATTTAATTCATATAAGAATCATAATACAATTGAACAACAAAAAGGCATATTTCCTGATAATGGACAGGCAAAATATAAAGAGGTAATGTGGAAGGAAATTTGGTGGTTGCTCAGAAAGTATGACCCAGCAATCCCTTTACAGGTATATACCCAAAAGAATGGAAAGCAAGAGCTTGAACAGATATTTGCACACCGATAATCATAGCAGCATCATTCACAATTGCCAAAAGATGGATGCAGCCCAAGTATCCATCAACTGATGAATGGATAAACAGAATGTGGTATGTACATACAATAAAATATTTTTCAGCATTAAAAAGGAGGTTCTGGTTCATGTGGCAACATAGATGAACCTTGAATTAATTATGTTCAGTGAAATGAGCTAGAGACAAAAGCAAAAATATTGTATGATCTTACTGATATGAAATAATTAGAATAAGCAAATTCATAGAGTTAGAATCTAGAATATAGTTTAACGGGGGCTGGGTTAGGGGTAGTGAATGGGGAGTTAATGCTTAATTTGTACAGAATTTCTATTTAGGTTGATTGTAAAGTTTTGGAAATAGGTGGTGGTGATGGTAGTACAACACTGTGAGTGTAATTAACAGCACTGAATTATATATGTGAATGTAGTTAAAAGGGGAAATTTTAGACCATACATATGTTACTAGAATAAAAAGTAAAAGGTAAAACATAGGACCTTACCACATAGTGAACCCTCTTGTCAACAATGGATTATAGTTAATAGTACAATTATAAAAATGTACTTTCATAAATTATAACAAATGTACCACACTAATGCAAGTTAATAATAGTTAATGCAAGTTAATAATAGTGTGGTATATGAGGGGAAAATGCACACCCTAATGTAAACTATGGAGCAGAGTTAATAGTACAATTATAATATTCTTTCATCAGTTGTAATTAAGCTACCACGCTAGTGCAAAGTGCTAAAAATGGGGGGTATATAGGAACGCTCTATTTTTTTTAAACAGGATTTTTTCTGTAAACCTACAACTTCTCTAATTAAAAAAAAATCAATTAACGTGTTTTTGACTGCAAGTTATACTCCCAATCATTATGCATAATCCCTACTTACCTTTATTCACAGTTCCCTGGGACTAGCTCTACCATAGGCAAAAAGTACAGAATAAGCTTTTTGACTCAGAAGGCAAAAGACTCACTAACATGCTGTCTCTTGGGGCTAGGGCCAGCATCTCGTGCATCTTCTTCAGACATATTTTCTTCCTCAGACCTTTTAAGAATTTTCCAGAACTATCCAAATCCTCTATCTTAGCCTCTGCTTAGTTGGCCAGTCTAGGTTTTTGATTCTTGTTGAGTTTTGTGAACTATGTTTTTTCAGCTCTTTTCTAGGACAATCTAACTTTTAGTTCTGCCTCAACCCCACCTACACTATGCATTGCCTGATACCCCATTTGACAAGGGATGACAGAGAATAATTCTTTTTTTCTTGACATCTGAGATGACATCAACTGGGCTCTGCTGATTATTTTGGATTATATTTGTTTATAGTAAGGTGGAAAAGCCCAGAATTGCCCAGATTATGACCTCAAGAAAGGTCAATTAACATGAAGATGGTCACATAAATATACTTCTAATAGCAGAGAGAAACAAGGCTGATTCTCTGTAAAATGTTTTGGTAATGGAATTTTGATTCTGAATCTTTATGAGCAGGAGTAAAGCTTGTTAGCATGCCAATAAGGTTAAAAATATGTTTTGAGAATAAAATATTTTGGCGCTAAAATACTCTATTCAGAAAGTAGATCTAACTTTATTATTTATTTATTTTTAAAATTTATCTTTAAAGATTTATTTTTTCTATTTTCTGCTTTTTGACTCTCCCCCCCCACGGTGATGTGCCAAGTCAGCTTCACCGGTGAGTGGTGGCCTTGCCCACTTGCTGGTGGCTTGGCCTGCTTGCGGGAGACTCTGCCCTGCCCGTGGGCGGCTCCACTCTGCTCGTGGGCGGCTCCACTCTGTTCTGCCCGTGGTGGCTTTGCCCCACCTGTGGTGGCTTTTGCCCTGCCCACGGTGGCTCTGCCCCGCCCACGGTGGCTTTTGCCTTCTCAAGCGGCCCGCCCGCCCAGAGAGGCCCTGGGGACTGAACCCAGGGCCTCCCATGTGGTAAACCAGCACCCTATCCACTGGGCTATACAGCCGGACCCCTAAAATTTATTTTTAATTAATTAATTTTTTAAAAGATACTTAGAGGAACCGGCTGTAGCTCAATTGGTAGGGCTCTGGTTTACCACATGGGAGGCCTCGGGTTCGGTTCCCGGGGCCTCCTTGAGAAGGCAAGCCGCCACGCGAGCAGGAAAGCTGCCGCGGTGAACTGACTCAGCGGGATGCCACCAGAAGGGGGAGACAAGCAGACTTGGAAAAACGCAAAAACAGATAAACACAGCAAGCACAAGCAGCAAGGGGGGGGATATATAAATAAAAATAAATAAATCTTTAAAAAAAAAGATACTTCGATTACATAAATGTTACACAAAAATTTTAGGGGCACCCATATGCCCCACCTCCTTCCCCTCCCACTCATTATTTATAATACATATTAACATGCAATCAATAATTTAATGTCCTTAAAACATTTATCTCTGAATAAGTTATAGGCGTATATATGATTGCCAAAGACAGTTATTAGGTATTCTGTAAGATTTCTGTAAACTTTAACTGAGTTTTATCATATTTCTACTATTAGAGCTAATAATTTGTTATAGTGATCATATACTGACATCACTGAAGTTATTACTAAGACTTAAGTCTCACCAAAGTAAATATGAATTACAAAGAATATTTTAATCCGCCTACTTTTCCTTCAACAAATAATTACTATTTCCAGATACTGATCCTATAATCAAGGCAATGTGTTCTTATTTAGGCTAAGCCATTATTATCACATGTAAATAGAACTTGCTTCATGCACTTGCTAATTTGTTTCTTCCTGATGTGAAAAATGGCTTGTGTTTAGTCTTTAGCAAATAGCTGTATATCCTTATTTTTGCTTAAGACTAAATGTAAGATAACTTGATAGGTAAGTAATGCTGCCAGCTTATTCAATTCAAAATCAGCTTTCTTCTCAATAAACAAGTGCAGATATTTTAAAATACATAGCATAAACAGGCTTTAGCTACTTTGGTCTTTGCCATACCATTTCATTTCACTGAGGAGATAGTGAAGTGTAGCATAAGATTTTGCATGCTATTAACAGATTTATATTCAGCTTCTTATTCCACAGACAGGAATCTATGTACTATAGGAATCATTTTTGCAGCATAGTTTCCCTCAAAGCCACTCTTGTAGTGGTACTTCTAAAATTAGAAGATATGAGTGGACTTTTGAAAGACTAAATTGAAAATGTAAATATTGCAAAACTTATAATTCTTGACGTCCTTTTAAATTAATAATTACAAAATCCGATACAGTTTTTGGATCAACTAGATGCAGGTCTTCCTGGCTTAGTAAATAAACAAACATTTTCCTTCTCGTAAATGATGTTAATATGATCAAGAACTGGCCTTAAGAAGAGTAATACCTGTCAGAATGAACAGGTGGATAAAATTGCTTTTATGTGACATTACTCTACTTCATCTAATGAAATTGAGACACAAAAATTGATTTGCATAAACTTTTAAAGTAAAAAAGAAAGCTGTAATTTACCAAATAATAATCCTGGGTATTGTCTCATTATTTAGAGAAAAAATTATTAAAATCAATTTTATGAAAATTTTATCCATTGTTTAGCCTTGGGATTAAATTTAACATCAAGTCAAAGTCTGAATTAATTTTGTAGGGGAGTTAAAATTTTTTACTAGGTATTTAATTCTTAATGTTAAGAAATAACACAATAGAGAATTTCATTTTTCATTACTAAAATATTTAGGATGTTGTGGAGGTGAAAAATAGGTTCCTTTTTTATAGAGAACTCAAGTACAGTAGAACTAATACTTACATAATACATACCTCCTGGAGGTGCTATTTTAAGTGATTTACTAACTCCAGTGAGTAGAAACTATCATTTACCTCATTTCATAGGTGAGGAAACTGAGGCACAGATTAAGGTTATACAGCTAGTAAGTAACAAATTGAATTCAAACATTTGGGCTCTAGAGAATTACCCTTAATTGCTGCTTTTCAACTACCTGTGAACCAAGCAAATAATTTTGAGGGAAAATAGAACGGTAGTTACCAAGGAGTATTTTTACTATGGAATAACAGAATCAAAATAATGCTGTCAAACTAAGAAAATAAATATTTGTGTTAAATAATAGGAAATTTTAAGCAAAAAAAAAATCCTTAGGTAAGTGGTATAGGCTTTAATAAAACTGATTTACTTAAAACTTGCTTGAAAAAAATCGTGTATTTGTAGAAAGTAATTGTTCCTCACAGGTAATAGACAAGATGATTAAATAGAGTGGCTCTTGTGCTCATATTTAATTAGCTGCTGTAGGAATGCAAACAGAAAACTTACTCAAGTAAAATTAATTTTAAGCTGATTTTGGAAAGAAACATAAAAATATAGTATCTTAAGTCTTAATAAGCTCAATCTAATAAATCAGAAAGAAAAATAAAAACCACTGGTCTTACTTTCTTGTAAATTTGTGTCTCACTTAGTAATCTCCAAACAATTTAGCCTATAACTATATATTGTCTTGTACTTTCTCCTACCATTTCAAGTATATTATTCATGTCTTCCTAAATTGATTATAAATTCCTTGAGAACAAAAAGGAACCATATCTTTCATTTCTATATCCCTCAAGGTACATACTTTGATTGATAGGTATGCAATATTGTGTTAATTTTTTTTTCTGAAATCCAAAACCTTGCATTGTAACAATAAAGTTATCTATTAGAAAATGCTTCTGATTACTATCACTGTTGAGTTCTGGGTGACCATAAATTGATTTGAGAAGGTAGGGAAGTTGTAAGCACCAGAAAGTCTGTGATTTAAAATTTCAGAATTATAGAAAAATATGATTTTTCATACTTATGAATAGTGCATCATGCTTAATTTATATATATATTACCTAACATCATTTACTATAATATCATGTATATACACTATAAAAATGGATGCAATATCTACCAAAATGTTAACACTGTATATATCTCTAGGAGGTGGGATGACAGCTTTAATTTCATCATCAGTATTTTCTTTATTGAAGGTTTGTAGGTGCCCATTTCACTCAGTTTTTGCCTGACTGAATATGTCTTTATTTCACCTTCATTCCTGAAGGACATTTTTGCTGTGTTTAGAATTTTAAGCAGGCAGTTATTTTCTTTTAAGACTTTGAAGACATCATTCTACTGTCTACCTACTCAAATATTTCTGTTGTGAATTTCACTTCCAGTCTTATATTTGCTCCAAATCTATTTCCTCTGCTGTTTTAAGATTTTCTTTTTGTCTTGGTTTTTATTACAATGTCCCTAGGCATGGTTTGCTTTGTATTAATCTGGCTGGTGTTTGTAGTAGTTTCTTTAGTTTGTAGCTTGATGTCTTTTAACAGTTTTGGAAAATTCTCAGCCATTATCTTTTCAAATATTGCTTCTCCTAAATCTCTCTCTTTTCCTGGAATTCCAAGAAATTTTCCCATCACATCCCTTATAGCTTTTAAGCCCCGTTCTGTATTTTCCATCTTTTTTTCTTTCAGTGCTTAATTCAAGATATTCTCTCCTAACCCATCTTCCAGGACTCAACTCTTTTTTTTCCATTGTCTTATCTGCTGTTAAGCTCCCACTGAGTTCTCAATTTCAGTTAATTTATTTTTCAGTTCTATAATTTCTTTTTGATTCTTTTTTATAGTTTCTATGTCTCTGCTGAAATTTTAATATTGTCTTGTATTCCCATGAGCAAATTAATCAGAGTAATGTTAAAGTCTGTGCCTACAACTTCATTATCTTGGTCCTGTTTCTACTGACGGTTGTTTCTGTCGGTCTTCTTGTTTCTCATGGTTATTCGTCTTGTCTTCTCATATGCCTCATTCTTTTTTAATAGATATCATATAGAATAATTATGAAAATAATCTGAGGCTTATTATAATGTTATCTTCTTCAGAAAGGACTTATATGAGCTCTGGTAATTGTCTAGGGGCATGAGCAATCTTGGATCATCTTACATTGATCTGGAATTGAGATAATTAGAAGCTGGGCTGCATTCCTATGGGGGCCTATTTCTAGTTTATCCTTACTTTTAGGGGGTAATCTGATGGGATCCCAACCTGGTGCCTGGTGATTTTCCAAGTCTTCCGCTCCTTGATGGGCCCTGAGCCCTAGTTTCTGTCCCTCTAGCCCCATAAGTCTCTCAAAAGTTCTTCCCAGATTCTTAGCCTCTCAGGTACCTCCCTCTTCCAGAATCAGCAGAATCATACAACTAATGGAATTATCTATAGAGGAAAACTGGTTCCAAATGCTGAGTTCACTCTTTAGATTCCCTTCTTTTCCTGGAAATTGGACCCATACTTTTCCACTGCCCTAATCAGTAACTCTCTGAAGAATTATAATAAATTAAAAAAAAAAATTTTTTTTTTTTAGCCTGATTTCCTGTTTCTTCTCAGAGGGAAGGTGGGTTTGAATAAGCTAGTCCATCATTATCCTCATCCCATAAATTTTGATATAGTACTTCCACTATGGTTCAGTTATAGGTATTTTATAATTTCCACTGTGATTTCCTTTGGTTAAAGTATTTTTTAATTAATAAAAGAGAGCAACAGGGAAGCGGCTGTGGCTAACTTGGTTGGGCTCCCGTTTACCATATGGGAGGCCCCCGGTTTGATTCCCATGGGCCTCCTGGTGAGGGCAAGCCAGCTCGCACAGCCCAGTGAGCCGGCGCAGCAAGATGGCGCAGCAAGATGGCGCAGCAAGATGGCGCAGCAAGATGGCGCAGCAAGATGGCGCAGCAAGATGGCGACAAGCAGACACAGAAAAACTCAAAACAAATGGACATAGCGAGCACAAGCAGCAAGGCGGGGGATAAATAAATAAATAAAAATACATCTTAAAAAAAAAGAGCAACAAATAACATTTCATAAAGTTTATAACATGGATTCATATCCTTTGTATCACAACTGCATTCTTAGGGATGGTATTTAACAGATGGGGAAACTGAGTTCAAAGGGACTACCTAAGGTCACAGAGAGGATGAGAGAACAATAATCCTTTTTTGAATTTACTGTATTTTATTATTTGTTTTGATATTTATTTTGTCTTCCCCCTGTAGAATGTAAGCTCTTTGAGTGCAAGAGTCTTGATTTTCTTTTTTCACTGCCCTATTCATATGACAGAGAACAGTACCCAGCATATAGTGGATGCCCAGTAGATATTTATTTAATTGATAAGTTATTAAAGAAGTGAATGAAAAAGGATGATTAATATAATCTTTTGTGTTGCAATTCTGAGTAACTATAATTTACATTTATATAATGTAAAAAGTGCTTTTTAAATACTATATGTCATTTAATATTTATAACAATTCTAGGCAGATCTTTATCATCTTCCCCACTTTAGAGTTGCTGTAATAAGTTAAACGACTTGTTTGGTCACAAAGCCTGTAAATAGCAGTGCTGAGACTCTGAACCTCATTCTCTTACTTCAGCTAGAAAGAGCTAAGCTATTTCCACTACAGCACAACTAACTCCTTATACGGCGATAACATCTCTATGTTATTCCTAGTATTGTACACTTGTGGACAGGCAATATGTACCTGTCAACTTTCTAATGTTTAATTTATATTGGAAATATCTGACTTAAAAGAAAGTCTGTAACTCTGAGTTGGTTTTGAAATTTGTGTTTGTAGAGAAGAGAAAATATTTAAATTGATAAGGAAATACATAGCGCTTAGTCCCTGGAGGTCTAATAATATTGAAATAGATATCAGTATTGCATATACACATACAAATTGCTTAACATATTAGTAAAATGTGATCTAAACCAGCTTCCAATTTCACATGAGGTATAGGTGAATGCATATGAAGCAAAGCATTATTACTGAGGTATTAAGAAAATAAGGAAGGATTCCTTGCTTTGTTAAAAAGTTAAAAATTAATTAGCACACATTTACTGGAATCATCGAATCGAGGGACCAATAGCTGACATTTTGTAATATGACAAAGATAAAACTATATCTAAGAGAAAGGTTAAAATATTTAGCAATCAAGTTCTTGCAGACACAGAATCAAGGGCAAAATCACTGCTTAGGGAAATAAGACATAACCAGGCTAAATGAGGATTCTTGAGTAAATTTTGACCAAGTAGGAACTTGAGGAAAAATAATGCAATAAAACAATGCATTCCAGCTAAGCAGGTTGATTTTCTTTTTAAAGAACATACCTCTCTAACATTAGAGTTAATGTGTTAAATGTCTATACAGGTATTTTTTTAAAAGGCATTATGAAAAATGAAGGACTATTAAATCTGATACACAGGAAACACAAATTTCTGAAAGGAATATTTAAAATCTTGAAATGGAACTACCTAATAAAGTAAATGAGACTTGGGGATTGCTCTAAGTCTTCACACGAACTGTCACATATTATGTTCATATCACCACTGTTCACCATTTCCATGAATAATTTAGACTGGGCAAAAATATTTGAAGTAAAAAACTAACAGATGGGTAGAACTATTTTGAATAAACACAAGGGGAAAAAGAATTCAAAAGCTACTATACTTATACCACAAATAAGAAATTCATATTAGAGAGAAGTAAAAATGCAAAGAAAGACCATTATGCTTATAAATTGATTTAAAACATAATTAGAACCTTTAAAAGCATACTATATTTAGTATAAATATACAACACAGAAAACTTAAGCAATTATGCTCAAGCATCCAATAATAAAGAAGGTGAAGGATAAAAGTTGAAATGATTTTTAGTTATATATTTTTAAAGTACAGTCAGAACATTTTTTTTAAAGATTTATTTTTTATTTATTACATATCCACCGCCCCCCCCCCTTTCTGCTTGTTCTTTCCTGTGTTCATTTTTGCGTTCTTCTGTGTCTGCTTGTCACCCCCCACTGCGGCGACCCACCGAGTCAGCTCACCACGTGGCGGCCTGCCTGCTCACGGGGGCTTGCCCTCCCTGTGGCGGCTTGCCCTGCCCGCTGCGGCTTGCCTTCTCAAGGTGGTCTGCCCGCATGAGGAGGTCCCGGGAACCGAACCCGGGGCCTCCTATGTGGTAAACCGGTGCCCTACCAATTGGGCTACAGCCGGCCCCCAGTCAGAACATTTTTAAGCACACACAGAAAAAGAGAAAGCCAAAATCAAGCATTTATTAGGTTAAAGAACAAGAAAGAAAACAGAACTGAAAGATTTCATACTATTCATTTTTCCTAAAATATAATCTAGCAACAGAAAGAGTGCTACTATTTAGAGAAGGAAGCTGTAAACCTAAACTAAAAATGTTCATTTGACCTTTACTAAATGATGGTAATCTTTATATAAGTCAACCAAAATGGAAGGAGTTAAGAGAGTAAATGGCTCAAGAAAGAATGCCCATCATCAATGGACTAGTGATGTTCAGTAAGTGGAAAATCAACTGAGCTATACAAGGAGCATGAAAAGCACTCTAAATGGGGTCCTACCAATTTAAAGGGTGGAAGACAAAGTAGTTACCCTGGACAAGTTTGCGTGTATGGCTTGACTTTTATCTTGGATACAATACTTGCAAACATAATTATGATATTGATTTAAGAACACTCCAAAGATAGGACTGCATAACAGTCGGAATGAATTTGCAAGGCACAGATCTTTCTATGCTAATACAATAGCTTTTTGAGATAACAGAAAGTGGATAAAGGGAGCTGGGTAGAGAACATTTATCTACATTTTAACAATGCTTTCAACCCTGTGCTGCATATCAGCATGCTGAGAAATTAAGAGATGAATTGTATAAATGATGTGACAGAGTGAATTACTAGTGGCTTACAGGTTGGAAATAAAGAATTATTATTCTTTCAGATGCAGAAGTACATACACATACACATACTGATGTATCTCAGGTTTCAATTTGCAGCTAGACTAATTATACGAAATAAAATAAATGCAGCTTCTACATTAATCATTTTCAGGGAAAGGTTAATTTGATAGCATTTAAGTATCTAGACAACCCACAAGAAAAAAAAGTTGGAATTATAAAAAAAAGAACAAATCTAGCTAGTGATTTACTTTCACCTATAAAATATAAGCAAAGGAAACCTATTAAATTAAAAACACACGTTTTATCTTTTGAAATAAGTGTTGTGTAGGCTATTTTATCAGTAGGATTTTTCTTCAACATTTGTGGTAATATTCTCACATTTTTTGGATGCATAGAATATTTAATGAACATAGTAAAGACTTGATAAATCCATATTAGCAAAAATTGATAATATTTTGACATTTCCGGGATTCATTTGCATGGCTGTAATTCTTTAGATCAGTAGCCTAAAGGGTAAGGGCCTGTATTAGAAAAGAGACATAAAAAGGTGAGTTACACTTTCAATGAGATTATTTGGAATCTACTGCAAGCCCAAGCTAAGCTATTTAGGCATGGATTTAGAAGAATGAAGGATAAACTCCATTCATTCATTCATGCAATCATGCAATCATGCAAGAAACTGAGTACTCACTATGTGCTAGACATTGTGGATAAAATTGAACAATCTAAACACTAAAGCCTCTACAATCCTGGAGTTTATACTCTAGTTAGGACGACAGACTTGTAAAGACACTAATTTAAACAACTATGATTGGAAGGATGTTGCTTTTTCAACATTTCTCAGGTATTGAAATGGAAAAGGTTACTGTATAGCACAGGTTTATCAGTATATCAGTATATCACAGTATGAGGTCAGTTTGACTTAGTGAAAAGTCTAAAGGAAAGAATACTTTCAAAAGAATTACAATGTAACTTTCAAGTGGCTTTACTTAATTTACTTAAGAAATTCTTAACAAATTGTCTTTTATTAAGATGCTTAGAATTAATTTAATGAAAAAAAAAAGGAGACTATTAGAAATATCAATTGTCAATATGCACAGGGGACTCTGAAGAAGTATTCCAGAACAGCTTTTTTTAATAGGGAAAGAATTAAAAAAATTTTTTTCATAATAAATCACCAAACAATTTCAATATCCATGGCTAACATCAGTGCTATCCTTTTTCAACTGATTATGACTCTAATGTAGATTTAGATTAATGGGATTAAGCTAATAACTACTATAACATATTTTTGCTGTGTTGGTTGGTACTACAGTGTTTTATAAGGACCATCAAGTTATTAATTAATTAACTGCACTGATCAGAATACCACACAACATAGCAGTATGAAAATATTATAATTTCCTTAGACCACTTTGCAGCTATTTTTATATCTATTTGTACTATGGGTTTTATCCATGAGTATAAATGAAATCAGATAGATTGCTTCCATTAACAATGCCAAGATGTGAACTTCAGAGAGCCAACAGAAGAAAATTCTACAGAGGATTCGTGTTACTAGAATTCACTTTTCTTGATAAGCCATAAAATTAGTTGATCCAGGACATAAAGTCAGGATTTCTGGAGGCCAAAATAAGGTTAGAAAGGCCAGGATGATAATCAATCTCAGTATGCCACTAGTCACATTTATATGTATAAATTAGTCCACATTTACTTTGAATCTATTTATTTGTGGAGTTCTGCCATCTAAATCTACAAAAGATTCTTGTTTTGTTTTTTAATTTGCTTTGGGAGTTTGGCTTTGGTGAGCTGCTGTTTTTAAGCATTCTAAATCATCATACACAAACATTTTAGGTTCTACTACGTCTCAGTTTCCAAGTGCAGATTTTTTCTCATTGTTACAATAAAATAAATGTACAAGAGAAAAATTTCACCTTTCAGATTTAGACAACAGTGCTCAAAGCCAATAATTTGGCACACATCAGTGTTTCAGCTCCTCAAAAGCTCACAGAGGAAATGGTTACTGTGCTAATGAGTCAGTAAACTGACACCAATGCCAGTCCAGGCAGATCAAGTTAACTCACTGAGAAAGATTTCCCTGATCTTGCTTTAAGCACAGATGTTTACAACAGTATATATAAAGTTTCTATGAAGGAAAAAGGCAAAATTTTCACTCACATAAATCACAGATAGCAAACTAAAGAGGAAATAATAATTTGCTAGGGGAGATAAAAATGTTTTAGATTTGTTTGCATAATATTTGGGGGGATGGTTTAAATGGTATTAATATGCAATAATAAATATTTAATCCATAAAAATTAAGACTTGAATTCATTAATTTGAATTATGACTATCCCTGACAGTTCAGACTTTCTTTTCCCCCTCTTCACAGATTTTTAAAAAGGTCTGTTGGCAAAATTTTTCCTCATCACTGCTAAAATATTTTACAGTGTATATAAGTTCAATCTATTTCTTTGACTTATATTAATAATTTGTTAATTATAGAGATTAAAGTGAGAAGGAAACAAAGCAATACCAGCTCTACATTATAATTTTATTTATCATCTCAATTTCTCAGAATATAAAATAGAATGCTTATAAAGTAATTTCATTCTAGGAAACATTAGTGTCCAAGACATTGAGTATCCTGGGATATTATGTCATAGTTTAGGTTCATCAAGTGGTATGAGGTACCCCTACAGCATCTGATTATACTCTATGGAGAAAATGGAGACAGTCATGCCAAATAGTGACCCCTCACAATAATGACTGCTTTCGGGGAAAAAATGAACATAT
>PVKH010015306.1:0-16139 GCA_004027955.1 Chaetophractus vellerosus | reverse complement strand
TGGAAGGAGAAGGACACTGAGAGGAAGGAAAGAGAGGCTGGGGAATACTGAGTGTGCAGATGGAAGACTCTTGGGCTATCAAAGTTGAAAACAATCCTAGTCACCTCAGAAAGCCTCTTAATGTACAATTGAGAACATGAATGTTGATGTTTCTATTTTATTGTAAATGTGATACTTGTGCTTGTGGAAATTTTGGAAACATAAAAAATGTAAAACAAAATCACCTATAGTCTCAGTCAGAGAGGTCACGGCTAATCATTCCTCTTAGGTTTCTTTTTTTCTTTGCATTTTAGCGTGGTCGAGGTTGTGCAGTTTGATGTCTTCCTTGTAAACCATAAATAACAGTTGTAAACACTTCCTCCAGGCTATCCCAAACTCACTGAAACGAGATTTAGACAAGCTGGTTACGAAATTTACTGAAGTCAGTGGGTGGCCTCAGGGCTGTGACTTTGACCCAACCACAGCTCTTTTTGCTAACGGCAGAGTAAACCACCTGTACGACAAACCGGCACCGCAAGACTGGGCTGAAGGCGAATCCGCCAAGGAAGCGGGACTGAGTCCTGTCAGCGGCTGGGGGTGGGAACTGGCCCGGAACCAGCCAAGGGTGAGGCCCGGGACTGAGCGCGGACGTCCGAGCTCAGTCGCCGACGCGTCCACGAGGTTCCCACGCCAAGCATTATGAGGTGCATGCTGTTTCTGCTGCTGTGGGGGCTCCCCCAACTTTGGGGAAGTTCTAAGGGTGAACCGGACGAGGATGAACAAGGTATGCGTCCTGAGAGGGCGGCCAAAGGGAGCCAGGCTGGGAAACCCGGCGAGGCATGATTCGGGTGATTGGCGACTGGCCTCGCCACGGAAACCCAGCGTGCACTCCCTCGAGCGCGCGCGGCGCGCTCCAGACCCGGAGCCTGCTCTTCCCAGCTTCCCGCTCCCGGGTGCGGGGAGAGGGAGCGGGGCTCGCAGACACCATTCCCTAGACCAGTCCAGCCCTCCACTCCCTTCCTTTTCCTTTCGCTTTCTGCAATCCCGGCCACTCGTTGCGCTCCAGTCGTTCAGTCTGCGCTCTCTCCGCGTTCCGCAAGGGAAGTTCGTGTTCCGCTGCCTGCAGACCTTGTCCTTCGCCAACAGCAGCTGGGCGCGCGCCGACGCCTCGGCGTGGCTTGGAGAGCTGCAGACCCACAGTTGGAGCAATAACTCGGACGACATCCGCTTCCTGAAGCCCTGGTCCCAGGGCAACCTCAGCGACCCGCAGTGGGAGGAGCTGCAGCATATATTTCGGGTTTATCGAAGCAGCGTTATCAGGGACACTCAGGATTTCATCAGAATGCTGCATAAATCCTGTGAGCTGAGGGATGGGATCCCGGGCAGGTACCCCAGGGGAGAGAGTGGACACAAGCCCAACTGGGAGACCGTGACCCGACCCCATGGTGGGATTTTCTGTTCTCTCCACCTTTTTCTGAGTTCTGCTTTTGCCTGGAAATGTTACAGCTCTGACTCCTCAAAATACCCTTTGTTCCTGCCCACTCCAGTTCACTGACTCTATTTCCCTGAACTCTGGTTTTTTTGTTTTTTTTTTCTCTTGCAGTCTTTGACACCTTCAGTTGATCTCTCTCCCTATCTCTCCTCAGATCCCATTGAGGTCCAGCTGTCTGCCGGCTGTGCATTGCAGCCTGGGAGTGCTTCAGAAAGCTTCCTCCACGTAGCATTTCAAGGAAAAGATATCTTGAGTTTCCAAGGAACTTCATGGAAGCCTACTCCAGGGGCCCCGCTTGAGGTCCAGGTGGTCAGTAAAGTGCTCAACCAGGACCAGGGGACTAAGGAAACAGTGCAGTGGCTCCTCAATGACACCTGTCCCCAGTTTGTCAGTAGCCTCCTTGAGGCAGCCGAGTCAGAACTGGAAAAGCAAGGTTAGCCTGCCTCCCTCACTGCCCTCCGCTGTGGGGC
Organism: Chaetophractus vellerosus; assembly: GCA_004027955.1. Taxonomy (NCBI): domain Eukaryota; kingdom Metazoa; phylum Chordata; class Mammalia; order Cingulata; family Chlamyphoridae; genus Chaetophractus; species Chaetophractus vellerosus. Next base: position 14,198 of record PVKH010015306.1, on the reverse strand, counting down.
TCCATCCTGGGATTTTTTCATTCAAGTGCTTTCATCTTTTTAAACACCAGAGGAGGTGAAAGGCCTAGGAGGGGATGGATAAGGGGTGAGGGTATTCATTCATTCCACAGACATTAGTTGAGCACCTTTTGGATTACGCGAATTGAATTAAACACGAGGAACCAAAATTGGGTAAAGCAGATAGGATCCCTGCTTTAGGGGGAGGGTGAAAGGACAAATTAACAAAACAATATTGGAAACACGTTGCATATGTTACAGCCGAACAGAATGCTATAGGAGAACAGAGAAGGGGCCTTGACATGAGACTAGGTTCAGAGACAGGGGAATTGAGTGTCAGGAAATGCTTTCCTGGAGAAGGTGATACAAATGGATTGAAGTTGGAGATGTGGGGAGCATGAGCGTGATGTGAAACCTGGAGCCTCTAATGCAGAGATTGGAGACTCCATTTTAAGATCCTTCCATTTCCTTGTTGCATACAGTGAAGCCTGAGGCCTGGCTGTCCAGCGGCCCCAGCCCTGGTCCTGGCCGTCTGCTGCTGGTGTGCCACGTCTCAGGATTCCACCCCAAGCCCGTGTGGGCGATGTGGATGCGGGGTGAGCAGGAGCAGCCCGACACTCAGCAAGGAGACGTCCTGCCCAATGCTGATGGGACATGGTGGCTCCGGGTGACCCTGGACGTGGCAGCTGGGGAGGCATCTGGCCTGTCTTGCCGAGTGAGGCACAGCAGTCTAGGTGGCCGGGACATTATCCTCTACTGGGGTGAGAAACAGCTTGGGCTCAGGCTGGAAATGGGAGAAGAGCTGGGAATGGGGTGGGGCATCAAAGACCCAGGACAGAGGAGTTTTGGAGAGAGGCCCCCAGCCAGGAGAGAAAGAAAGAGGGGGTTCTGAATATATAGAGGAGAGGAGTAAGGCTCTGCACCTCAAAAAGGACTGAGATTAGATGTTCCATATACAAGAAAAAACAGGCATGACAGACTCAGAGATCCAGAAGCAGGGGGCAAATAAGGAATCCCGGGAGGATTCCATCCCCAGGAGGAAGAGGACTAGAGGCTTTAGAAAGATGGATTAACAGATAGCTATGATTTGTCGAGAGCTTCTGTGTGTGAGCCGAGTACATTATTTCATTTAATCATCACAACGCTCCTTTGAAGCAGGTGCTTTTTAAAAAATATAATAAACTGTATTTTTAGAGAAGTTTTAGATTACTGAAAAGTTACATTGAAAGTATAGAGGATTCCCATATAACCTCCCCCGCCCCCTCCCACATTTTCCCCTATTAATAACATCTTACTTTAGTGTGGTACATTTGTTATAATTGCTGGACCAATATGGAATCATTGCTACTAGCTTAGGTCTATAGTTTACATTATAGTTCACACTTTGCACTGTACGGTTCTATAGGTTTTGACAAAATGTATAATGCCTGTATCTGCCATTGCAATATCATGTAGAACAATTCCAATGTCCTAAAAATGCCCCATGTTACACCTATTCTTCCCTCCCCTTCCCCTCAGAACCTCTGTTAACCACTATCTTTATATCAGTGTTTCAAGTTCTTCCATTACTACAATGATGATTGGTCTGTGGCTGCACTCCCCCCCTTATGTTTGTTCATTCCTCAGTTTTGAGGCTTTTGGGATGGTGATGCCTGCTCTGCTTCAGATTGGGAGGAGGCTTAGTTCTTATGGGGGCAGATGTCAGCAACTATTTTGCTTGCAGCTGTAGATGCTCTTTGTTTTGGGGATGGGAGTTGTCTATCATCATCATTTTGTTAGTTGTCTTGGGCCAGTTGAATGCACTGGAGAGTAGGTATTGGCTGAAACTCTGCTCAGATTCAAGGCTCAACTGGCATATGACAGACTGAAGATTTAAGTGTCTGGGACATATATTTAATGGATATAGTGAAAATTATAGGTTCAAATAAAAGGAGTAGAAGAATCATGAGTAGGGAAATTATGAAAGAGTTTAACTCTGTTATGTTGGGGAAACAGATCATCATATATTCCAGGATAAGGCTCACCAATGGGGTGAATCAGGTACTATTATTCTAATTTTATATATGAGGAAATTGGACTTGGATAGGCTAAGTAAATTGCCTAGTCACATAGTAAGTGAAAGGACTTGATTTATGTTCAGATCTGCCTCGCTACAAAGCTTTTGCCCTTTGCCACTATTCTATACAACTGTATGCTGAAGTTATTAACTTAGGGATGCCCAGACCCTGAGAAAATTTGGGGAATCTAAATTTACAAGGAATGAAAATGGGCACTTTAAATGGGGGTGTGGGAGGGAATAAGAGCCACCTGACCCCCTCACAAGTCCTCAGACAGGAACTTGAAATAGGGAGGGGTCCTGTGGTGAGAGATACCCTGTGTTTCCCCACAGCAGATGAGGGCCACACTCCCGTGGGCTTGATCATCTTGGCAGTACTGGTGACAATTGTGCTCATTGTGGGCTTAACCTTGTGGTTTAGGAAGCGCAGGTGAGTTTCCTCTTTCTACCTCCTGCTTCCCTCACCCCTCTTCCCATTTCCTCTAGCCTCTACCCTCTATCCATCTTTTCTTTAAAAGGGTCTGTCCGGGGCCGGCTGTAGCCCAGTTGGTAGGGGGCCAGTTTACCACATGGGAGGCCCTGGGTTCGGTTCCCGGGGCCTCTTCAAGCGGGCAAACCGCCTTGAGAAGGCAAGCCACCGTGGGCGGGGCAAAGCTGCCGTGGGCGGGGCAAAAGCCCCCATGGGCAGGGCAAGCCACCGGCGAGCAGGCAAGGCCGCTGCGCAGTGAGCTGACTCGGCGGGTCGCTGCAATGGGGGTAGGGGGGAGACAAGCAGACACAGATGAATGCAAAAATGAATACAGCAAGAACAAGCAGAAAGGGGGAGATATACAATAAAAAAAAAAAAGGGTCTGTCCTTTTTATTCCCTCACAGCTTCTATCAAGGCATCTCATGACGCTCTTCACACACCTGTTTTTGTGGAACCCAGAACCTCAAGTTCCCAGGACGTCAGCGCTGGTCTGCTTAAGAATTGAGAGTGAAAGAGAGGTACTTTGAAGAAGTGGAGAACAATCATAAGGCAGTTCCAATCACATCCTTTTAATATTTTATCTAAAAGAGTCTACATTAATTTTCATTAGACTGCAAGTCTATAAGTCCAAGTGATTCTTTTAAAACGGAGGTGCAAACTCAGCTACTTACCAAGGACAAGTGCTTGTGTGTTTAGTGTTTGAATCATGGGCTCTGCAATGAACAGGAAAGCACATGTCCTGTCCTAAGGAAGCAGCGGAAGCTGCTTGTTTTCATGTTCAGGCTCGGCTTTGGCTGTAATCTATATTTTTCAAGAAAAACTGGAAATCTGGATTTTATGTGAACATGCATGATTTTAAAATGTTAACTCAAACTTTACAAGATACTGTGTGGAACACTCTATATATCTGCTCATCAACAACAACTCTGGGGCTCCCATTTTGTGTCTCTTTTATAAAAAGTTTGTAACGAATGACAGTGGCTGCTTTTGGACATAGTTTTTGTTGTGAATTTGGATTTATAACCAAAAAGGGACATTTTCCCTTTAAAAGAAAGTTAGGATGCAAGAGACAGAAGCATCTCAAGTTTATCACTTGGTATACCTTCTTTAAAAGAGGATACATTGTCATGTATATGTATTATATATGATCGTTGAATTATATATGCTAGAAAGAAAATGTTCCCTTTTTAAAAAAAAATATTTTATTTTTTACCACCCCCCCCATTGTTTGCATTTGCTGTGTCTGTTTGTTGTGTGCTGGTTTCCTTTTTTCTTTCTTTTTTTTTTTTAGGAGGCACTGGGAACCAAACCTGGGACCTCCCAGGTAGGAGGGAGGCACCTAATCGCTTGAGCCACCACCGCTCCCTGCTTTGTTGTGTCTCTCATTATGTTTTCCTCCATGTGCCTCTTGTTGCATGATCTTGTTGCATCAGCTTGCCACGCCAGCTTGCTGTCTTGTTCATCTTCTTTAGGAGGCACTGGGAACGGAACTTGGACCTCCCATGTGGTAGGTGGGATCTCAATCACTTGAGCCACATCTGCTTCCCAAAACATGTTCTTTATCTTAGTCCTGTTCCTGAGGGTGTGGATCCATTGTAAATAGGACCTTTTGAAGATATTTTTAGTTAAGATGTAGTCAACTGAATCAGGATGGTTCTTATTCCTATTACTGGAGGTCTTACAGAGAGAAAGCCACAGGGAAGAGCTGGAAGCTGGAACAACAGAACCCAGAAGAGAAAGGAGAGGATATTGCCATGTGACAAGAAAGCCAAGGAACTCTAAGGATTGCCAGCTAGCCAGAATGCTACCGAGCCCAAGAAGAAGCAAGCCTTCTTACCTCTGAAACCATGAGCCAATAAATTCCTGTTGTTTAAGCCAACCCATTGTGTGGTATTTGTCATAGCAGCCTGGAAACTAAGACAATGTAGAAAAAAGTTACTCTGGGTGGGCATATTTCTCTCAAACGAGCAGTCACTTGTTTCAGATTGGAAGACAGCCATGAACATATCCCACATAAAGCAGAGCCTGTCCCACTTATATCTATTATATGAAATAATGTAAGAAAAGGACTGAGCATACTTGAGTAGGCATAAGGTGTCATGATGATGGTGGTGACTTCCCAGCTGTGTGCTCTCCTCTTAGTGTAGACAGGAGAGAGCAGGGAACTTCAAGGAGCAGCAGACCTTCCCAATGCCAAAGAAATGAGACCATGTTATGACAACCTGTAACCCTATCAGGGAAGTAGTCTCTTGGCACTCAAGGTCCTTGGACATCCAGAAAATGTGAAACAAAACTGTTGGAGAATTTGCTTCTGAAAATTCAAATTTGACATTGATAGAATTATATAAAGAAAGCCGTGGGGATCCCTCAGAGCCAAAAACCCATGCTTTACTTTCTCTTTGAACTCCTTGAGTTTCCTCTTGATATCTTTTGAAATTTGTCCCCACTGTGGTAGTTTGGAGATGTACACCCCATGAAAACATGTTCTTAAACTTAATCCATTCCTGTGGGGGGTAAAGTCATTGTAAGTGGGTTCTTTTTATAAGGGTACCTCAGTTAAGATGTGGCCCAACTTAATCAGGATGTCCTTTATAAGCAGAATGAAATTCAGATAGATAGAAAGGCACAGGAACCAGAAGCTGAACATCAACAGAACCCAGAGGAACCCAGAAGAGACGGGGGAGGCCAGGAGAGGCTGCCATGTGCATTGCCACATGACAGAAGAGCCCAGGCCCAAGGATCACTGCAGCCAGCCCCAGAATGTCAGTTGTTGGGAAGAAACCATTTTGATGATGCCTTGATTTGAGCTTTTCCTACCTTCAGAATCATGACTCATTAAATTCACATTGGTTAAGCCAACCCATTGCCTGGTATTTTCTTGACCAGACAAGGAAAACTAAAACACCCACCAAAGTGACTGACCTAGATAGCTAATCAAGCCCCATAGTTCATTAGGTTTGACAAAATAAAATGTATATGGCCCATACCCACCCCTGTAAGATGGACAAACTTTTGTCCAATTAATAGGAATCAAGCCATTAGAAACTTAAAGCTGCTTTCATTTTGTCAAGGGATCTGGCTTTCTTGCTGCAGCAAAACTTTTGTTGCCCTGAACAAAATGCTGTAATCTGTGCACTCAACTCTTATTTGTATTTCAACAAATTTGAAGGTCCGTTGAGATATAGAAGGTGCCTCTCCAGGGCTGTAGTCTCTGGTGACAGATCAGGTGAGGTGCCCACGACAGACCCCTTGTGTCAACTGCTTGATCACCATGAGTCTGCATCTCCCAGGTTAGCCCTTTCTATATCTGGACTCTGCAATTTGTGTTGAGTTCAATTGCCTTTTATTTGAGTACCTTTGATTTTGGTTCCATTGTTTTATTTCATTCCTCCCTCCCACTAATTTTCTTTCTTTCTTTCTCTTGGAGCCTTCTTTTCTGCCCATAGAGCTGCTCCTGGTTTGGTCTGGACATCTGTATGGTCCTTCCACTCCCTGGGGGCCTCCATTGAGATCAGAATGGTTTTCAATGGTTGAGTCAAAAAGCTTAGGGCTCCCAAAAAGGTGATACATAAATAATATTTCATCTGACCACAGTATAATGGGCTCCTCTTGCTCTAAATCTCCCTTTCCTCCATCTGCTGTATCTCCTGCTTCTTATATGGACTCACACTTCTCATATGGACTTTCTGCCTGTGACTTCTTTGTGCATGGGTGGATATGATGAAGGGCAATATGTCTTTGTAGTGGCTATTTAGGAAACTTTTGATATGAACAGAAGTATGCACTTGAAAGAGGTGCCTTAAGAAAATGGATCCAAGTGTAGAGGCTGCTAGATGACAATCTGCCTCCACAATCCCTTCACTTTTTCTAATGAAAAAGAAAAGGCCAAAAATAGAACAAAAGGGAACAAACTCCAAACCAACCCTATAGCTCCCCAGCCTACCTGTACCCAGCTCTGACCCCAAGCTGCCCTGACTGCCTGAAGGAAAAGGATCTAGTCCAGTCTCCTTTAAAGATTAAGCCTGCTTCTGAACTTGGCTTGCCTTCTAGAGTAGAATTTAAATCTTGGACCTGAATTGAACTAAGAGCTATAATTAAAGATTTTCCCCAAACAAGACAGGCAAATATTCATAGAAGATTTTAGAATTCTTTTGGGTGGCAGTGGTCCAGGTGTACCTGATTTATATCAGCTTTTATGCATGTTGGTGGAACCTCACATGTTAAATCCTGGGTGGCAAAAGCTAATTGGACAGACCCAGAAAAGGACCTACAAGACCCCTTTTCCAAAGTAAATCTGAGGGTAAAATAGACCTGAGAAGTAGGGCAAAGCTTCTATAATATTACATATCAGGGCAAAAAGTCTGAAAACTCTCCACCACAAATATAGATGAGAAATCTTTACCCTCATATTAAATAATGTCAACTTGTCCCACCTGCCAAAAACAAAAATTCTGGTAAAAATATGAGTGGGGCAAGGAAAAGAAAGCCAACTCTTTTATATAAAACTAGTGAGTTTTGTATTTGTTTCTGCCTTTCTGTGTTTTTATATCTGACTCATGGTTGAAAAATTTTATGTTGAAGCTATTTCTATTTGTGTCTGTTGGTATGTTTGATGTATATTTTCCTCTCTCGTTGGTAAGTGCAAATTAACATATAAAACTCCTGAAAAGAGTTCTACTCACATTGGCTTAAAGACAAATAAGTGCTAAAATCCCAGAAATTAAGGAAACTGAACTTCTAATATTTCCAGTGTAAAAAGAGTACTCATAGAACTAAACCCAAGTGTTTTAAAAATTTAAGTGCACATAATTTAAGCAAGCCTTTGGCAAATGGGGCTAGTTTACATTTTTTTTTTTAATTATTAGAAGTTTGCTTTATTTTTCCATTGACTCAAGCACTAGCTACCAGTTTACAGTGAGAATTTTCTTGCCTTCCAAAAGTTAACATCAGTAACCAAATAAAGAAATCTAGGTCCCAGTGATAATGTCCACATCTAGATTGTTCAGGTGATCAGGGAACTCTCTTTATTTGTTTGCTTCAGCTTTTGGTTCTTGGTTATATCTCCAAATACGAAAGAGTTGAGAGGCTCCTGCTGCCCCCCCCCCACACACACACACAAAATTAACAGCAAATAGGCTCCAGTTTTTTGGAATAATTACAAGTGAGTATCTTGACCAAATAAACCCAGGAGCCATCAAAACAACAGATTGAGCTGTGCTGAGGTTTTCTGCAGGTCTGGCCACGTCAGCCAAGCCAGCACACACCAATCCCCATTTCATAATTGGAGGCCCCCAAAAACTGTTCTGGGACCTGCCGGGTGGTTGTACAGGGGCCTCAATTTCTCGGGCAGCACCAGCTCCACTTTATCCAGGACCGGGTGGTAGGAGGCCCACAGGTCTCGGGCGCCGGCGGCCGACATCGCCGCCACCGACTACTGGCGGTTGGCTGGTTGGCAGAGTCGCTGTGTCCTCCTCCCTGGCTGACAACGAAGGGCAGCGCGTCACTCTTCCCTGTCACAGCGCCTCGCGTCCTCCACGCTCCTGCCCTGCTGCGCACCACCCAGAGGACTGCTGGTCTGAGGCTCACTGACCGCCAGCCCCGGGCCCGCCCCCACCCCCACCTCCACCCCCAGCCCTCGGTCCGAGGCGACTGAGGAGTAGCCCGGGCAACAGGTGCCGAAGTGATTGCCTCACTGAGGCCACCCAGAGCCGAGAGCAAGTTCCGCTTACGCAGGCTGAACTGCCCACGGTGATTGGCCCAGGGCGCGGTGCGGGCGGGGTCGAGCGGCACCTGCAAATTTTCGTTCCTGCCCTCGAGGCCATATTAGAGAAGGGAAAGTGAAGCTGTGGGCTGCGCTAATCCCCTTTCACTTTGAAAGGCTCGAAGTTAAAATCGGCTTCTCGGCCTTTCATGCCTTGACTAATGATGACGCCACACAACTCTCTTGCCTCTTTTGACATGAGAACCGTGAGCGAAGGACTACAGATCTCAGCTTCTCTATTTCTTTTTTATCCATAGAGAATTAAGAAACTGGCTAGAGTAGCCTGAAGCCACTTTCCTAGGGTGAGGGCAGCCGGACGAACACCGGCCTCAGTTCCGGGAGTGGTTGTCATCTCGCGAGAAAGGCTTGGAGGGGAGGGTGTTGAGGGCGAGGAGAGGGAGGAGCCCCGGCCACCTCCGCCTCCTGCTGGAGGGGACGGGGGGCCAGAGGGAGGGGACTGTTGCTGATCCCCGGATGTTCTGGATAGTCTGAGAAGGAGAGTATGAGGCGAGCTCCAGGTGCGGCCGGGCTCGGGAGGCGAAGGCTATGCTGCTGCCTGCGCCTCCTAGTTTAATATTATTAGTCAAATAAAAAACAGCTATGTCTTCTGAATTATCAAGTTTAAGTACAAGCACAAATTTTATTCACTTGAGTATATTCTTCCTAAATTTATGCAGGCTTATTGATCAAATAAGCTACTATTAAATTTATTAGTTGTTTAAAATGATGAAAAATGTAAACTTGAAGTTTAGATGAATTGAATTATTATTCTGACAAACTTTATTTCTAGAGTTACTGTGTTTTGTAGGATGTTGAGTTGAAGGGAATGTCTAAGACCTTTTTGGGAACTTAAACATGTAAGGGATGCAGGATATGTTTTTGCTTAGGAAAAAAAAAGAGAGTAGTTTTGTCCTAAGGTAAATTGATTGTTGCTGAATGAGAAACAGGAAAGTGTAGGACAAACATGAAAAGATATAGAAAGTTGTAGAAGGTTTGTGGCAGTGAATTTTATTTGTCATGGTCAACACTGGCTAAGATTTGATAGATTTATTTATAAAATTTGTAAAGTGCTTTAGTATCAAATAGTATATTCATACAAAACTAGCATTTGGTTTTCTTTATGTTAAAATGATGAAATTTCTTGACTTTTGGTCTGCTCTTTGTAAGAGTTTGTTGAAAGTTTCTCTGAACTATCTGAGTAATCTGCCTAGAAGGCAGATTCTGTGTCTTATCAGAGCACTATCCTAGGCTTTATATTGACCTTATTATCCTTTATTGTTTAAGACAACAAGTCTTCTTTTTAAAATAACTCATTTTTTTTAACAGTCATGTTAACCTTTTATATTTAGTTTTTAAGTCTTTTATTGCCACTTTGGTTAAATTGGTAGCCAGTTGTTGTTTTTCATTGTCCTATAATCCTATTTAATCAAGTGTTCAAGCCTCTTGACAACTTTTGATATTTTGTCTTCTCAAAATCAAACACTAAATGATATCTTTTTTTTTTTCCCAAACTGTCTTTGGGATTTTTCAGAGAGTCCTTGGAAAATCACAAAGGATTTGTTCTTTCACCTTATAAAAAGAGAGGTGCTAGAAATAAGTTTATGTGATAGTGCTTTGAGTTGCATGGGAAGTGCTGTCAAATTCAAAGGGAAATTCTAACTTTCTGATGGTTAAATTTGTATGGATAAAATATTATTAATATGAATATTTCAGAAATTATATAGAATTCCCAGAGACTTGACAATATTCTCACTGTCCATGATTATGTCCTGATACTGATCTGCCTGATATTAGACAACAATATAGCATAATAGGTCTTAATTTTACAAATGTTACATGCCACAAAAACAACCAGATTCCTTGTCAGTTATATTGTTTTACTTTGTTGCTTCCCTGAAAGTGCTTGCAATCAGAGCAACTTCAGCGAAAAAGGGGAATTTATTTGAGAAGCAAGGTGAGTATATGAATCATGTTAACCTGTCAAATAACATAACCCTGCTAAAACTGTAAAGGTAGGACAGGGTCAAATACATTGACCAACAGGGCCCTTTTGAAATCTTCAAATGGATTTTATGCAGCTACCCTGTTCTATTGGATATGAATATGTCCTTATTATCTATCTGATGAATAGGTAGATGCTTTTCCTTGTTGCAAGTCTACTGCCCTCACAGAAGCTAAAAAAAATAGACTTTGTTTTCCCTACTTGGGGAATTCTCACTTTTTTCTCAAGCAATGGAGGAATCCACTTTACTGGAACTGTAATCAAGGAACTTTGCAAGGTTTTACCCATTAATTACAAGTTTCACTGTGTCTACCATTCTCAATCATCAGGAAAGGTAAAAAAGAACAATGATGTCTTAAAACTTAAATTAGCTAAATTAGGTAAATCTCTCTTTACCTTGGCCTAGTTTCTTCCTTTAACCTTGATGACCGTAAGATCTAGTTCCTTGAGAGAAAGCTAGCTGTCTCCCTTTGAAATCATAATGGGAAGACCCGTGCAGCTCATTATTTCTCCTACTATACCAGAGTTCAAACTATTACAATCTGAAATTGCTAATTATAGTAAGGGACTGATCACATATACCCAGGTCCACTTGCCTCTCCCAAGATTCCTCTACAGTGGACTGTGCATGACTTTTAACCTGGACACTTGGTATATTGGAAAATATATAAACCAATGACTGTTTTAGAAACTGGATGGAAAAGATCTTATAAAGTCTTGTTGACCACTGCTACATCAGTAAAACTATAAGGAAATGATTCCTGACAAAACTAAAACATGCTCTAAGCCCTTGGGAGGTCACTCTTATTTTGGACCCAATGCTAAAATTGACACAAGGACTCCGAAAGCAGGTGGCATCTGAGGTAGACAGCTTCTGCCCAAGATATCAGAACAAGTAGATGACACCCAAGATCAGGGATCAAGACCTGCTGAATTTCCCTATCTTATTCCTTTTCTCTTCACCTTTTCACCATCAGTCTAAACATTCTGTTATTCATTCTATGCCCTTACAATGTCCAATCTGCATCTCCAACAAACCCTATCTTCAGCATGATTTTCTTTTATTTACTCTTTAACCTATTCTTTTCTAAGTTCTACTACTTTAAACACAATTCCTTCATTGTTATAGCATATGATATAGTAAATGAAACCAATCAGAATAACTGTTGGGTCTGTTCCCATGCCACAAAAATAGGTATTCCTCTAATGAACATCCCCCTTACTTTTGTAGACTTGGTCCTGACAGGAAACATCAGATATGCCAAATCAGATAGATCTCCTTTTTAAAATGACTCTGGGCTGCACTTTAAGAATCCCCAAGACTGGGTTTATGATGTAGCCTCTTTACCCTAAAGAATGGGTGTTTTACTAGAAATTAGAGGGATAACAATAGTAGCCCTGTAGGGCACAGTAAATTTTCAGTTTCTATATGGCAAGACTCCTTTTACTTTCATTAGAAATGAGAATACTGTAGAGGCTGGACCCCCTTTAGAGACTGCATTTTTTCCCCCCAAGCATCCCAAAGTTTTAATAACATAAAGACTTATTCCACTCAAGGCACACATTTCTGGTGGGCTGAAGGGCCAGCCAAAGGAAAATGTTCGTTAAATGGGACCAAGATATCAGATAACAGTGAAGATTATGATGGTTATAATCCTCCTTTTAGAGTTTTATACACAATTAACTCTATAAGACAATATCTCATTCCTTAAAGGCAGTAGATACCCTTATTAAGTTCTTCAAGGATATTAGTTTGTATGTGGACACAAGGCATACAATGTACTACCCATACATTGGGTTGGTTCCTATTATACAGCTTATGCTGTTCCCCAAATGATTCATGACAAGCTTCCAAAAGGAAAAATTAGAAACAGGAGGGTTCTTTTGGCCTCTTCCCATACTATACAAACTTGTGAAGAGAAATAACATCTTTGGTCAAGCCCTCATAACTGAGGGAATGACCAAGAAATTAAAAAATCCCATGCCCTAGTTCCTCTTTGAATTCCCGCTTGAGTTTCCTCTTGATAATTTGAAATCCCCACCAAGGCAGCTGACCAAGATAGCCAATCAAGCCCATAGTTCATTATATTTGGCCCAAAATAAAGCCCATCTGCCCTAAATCCATGCCTCTAAGATGGACAAACCCTTATTTAATCAATAGCAGGCAAGGTAATTTCCATTAAAAATTTTTAATTAGAGAAATTGTAAGTTTACAGAAAATTCATGTAAAAATACATATACTCCCCCCATTCTTAATACTTTGCATTAATGTGGTACCGTTGTTATAAATGATTAAAGAACATTATAATTTTAGCATAAACTATAGTGCATAGTTCGCATTAGGGTATGTTTTTCCCCAGTATACTCCCCTATTAACACCTTGTATTAGTATGGCATGTTTGTTTTATTCATGAAAGAACATTTTTATTATTGTACTATTTACTATAGTCCATTATTTAAAATAGGGTTCACTGTATTGTACAATCCTATGTTTTATTTTAAAAATTTTATTCTAGTAATATATATGACCTAAAATTTCCCCTTTTAACCACATTCACATATATAATTCATATATTATTACACTCACAATGTTGTGCCATCATTACTACCATCCATTTCCAAAACTTTACAATCAACCCAAATAGACATTCTACACAAATTAATCATGAACACCCCATTCCCTACCCGCAACCAAGCCCCTAGTAACCTATATTCTAGATTCTAACTATATGAGTCCTTCCCCTTCAAGCTCACCATCTTCTGGTGCCCACCTGTGTGACCAGGCATCGCACTTGTCTCTTTCCGGGCCTCCTCTCTTAGTCTCAGCTGTTCTGCTTTCTTCCCGAGTTCAGGTGTGGGCTGTCAAGCATATGGATCGTCTCCTCAGCCTTGAGCTGCTCCATGGGCCCAGTCTCTGGGGGACCTCTTTCCATGCCTCTGTACTCTGCTGACTCCACACTTGGGACCTCTCTTAGCCTCTTGGGGCTTGGCTGTTTTCCCGCAGTCCTCTCTCTCACATGGCAGGATCAATATGGCAACTTCCTTTCTCTGGTTGTCTCTTCTGTATCTCAGTTTGTACAAGGCCCAGCAAGATGTGGAGACCCAACCTGAGTCATGCCCCACTGATGTAGTCCAATCAAAGGTGATCTAATTAGGTGACTAATCAAGGTTCCTTCACAGACTCTAATGCAATCAAAGGGTCTCACATCCACGGCAATGGATTAGTTCAAAAACATAATATCTTTTCGTGATTCACCAAATTCAAACTGTCACTGAAGATTTCCTGAAGGAAGGGAAATTAGAAGCAGGACTTTGAAAAACAGAGAGACAGTGAAGTGAACCAGAAAGTACACTAGAAATTTGTAGTCTATGACTGAATTTCCTCCTGTGCCAAATGGGGATAATGATGCTATGGGTAAATTGCTTGGCAAGGTATATGTCTCCAAAAATGTGGCACTCATGATTGTTATTGGTACCACAGTGCCGTGTGGTTGGGCAATGCTATTCAGTTTAGCTTTCTCAAACCATCAGTCTTGTTGAATCAACCACACTGGCCTTCTTAGGAAACGTGTGTCAAAGTCCCTATGGAAGTTCTTTTGGAAATTCTTCAGTCTGGATTCACAGAAGCTCTGCTTCTTCTTTAAGCAACTTTGATAAATTTTGGAAATAAAGGTGTCCCACCTCAGGAAATTCTGTCTTCTATATCCTGACTGGGCCCAGGCAGATGTATGTGCCTACTCTGTGCCATGCGCAAAAAAAATCCATGAACCTTTCAGAGCTATTACTTGATTTTGTTTTTGTTTGTAAGTCTATGGCATAGAGTTGATCCACTTTGCTATTCAGGGCAGCTCTCCCGCAGAGAGTTTTTTTTTTTTTAAAGATTTATTTTTTATTTATTACATATCCCCCCCC